>ML803576.1:144896-160195 GCA_009831015.1 Picea engelmannii | reverse complement strand
CCAGCTTACTATGAGGAACAACAGGTAGGAGCATTTCATGCTCTAATACAGGGAAATAGGACCGTAGAAGAATATGAGATTAGGTTTATGGAATTGGTCAAGTATGTTTCATATATGGATAATGACCAACGACAGGCAGAACTCTTCGTCTATGGGCTAAACCCTAAGATAAGGGCTATGGTGCGGATGTGGAAACCGTCTTCAGTAGCGAAAGCTGTGGAAAATGTGAATTATGCGGAGGAACACATGAACTTAACTGGAGGTACGAGACCTTCCTTTACACATCGTCTTTGATTCATGGGGAAGGCCCCTAGGACATTTCCGAGGGGAGGGGGCTTAAGGCCACCTCCATATGGTAACAAAGTCTCACCAAGGACAGTAGCCGTAGGGATTTCAATGGCAGCGAGTGCAACATCTCATTCATCACCAATGATGCAGACAAGTCCACGACCATCTCAGGGAATAGCTAGTAGTGGCAAGGGTTCCAGGGGAAGGAACTCATTTCAAAGACAGTCACAGAACAATGCATAGGTTCAATCTTGTGTTACATGTTGGGGATGTGGAGGACCCCATTACCAGCGTGACTACCCAGAGTTACAATCAAGATTTGTGCATAGAGAAGGAAAGGCCCCGATGGGAAGAGAAAGTAGCATCCACCATATTTACACAGTGGTTAATAATCGCTATGTTGAACATCAATCCACGGTGGTGGAGTCATCAGGTACGCTAAATCATATCAATGTTAAGATTTTATTTGATTCTGGTGTGACAGATAGTTTCATTTCACCATATGCATTAGAAAGGAGTGGGTTGGTAGCCTACGAGCACGATGACTTTAAACAAGTCGATATGGCTTCAGGGGAAAAACAAGCAGTAGGACCTAGCGTTGATAATTGTATAGTAGACTTGGGAGTGTGTACTACCAAGTTGAAGGTATATGTCACTGCTCTCGGGGCATATGACCTAATCATTAGGATGGATTGGTTAGAAGCTAATCGAGCTTTGGTAGATTGTTTCACAAAAAGGGTGCTTTGTGTCAACAATGAAGGAAGACTAGTAGAGATCCAGGGTGTACGAAGAAAGGTGTCATTATGCTTTATCTCAACTATGAAGGTTAAGCGATGCTTGTGGCAAGGGTGTCGACTATATGTAGTGGAAGCAGTGAATGAAAGGAAGGGACCCTCATTAGATCAGTTCCCGATATTGTTAGAATTTAAGGATGTTTTTCCGAACGAGTTACCAAGGTTACCTCCTGAGAGGGAGCTTGATTTTACTATTGAGCTAAAGCCTGGTGCATAACCAATTTCCAAGACTCCATATCCGATGACAGCGCCAGAACTTTGTGAATTGCAAATGCAGTTGAAAGTGTTACTGGACTTAGGGATAATAAGGCCTAGTGTCTCACCTTGGGGTGCACCAGTAATTTTTGTAAGGAAGAAGGATGGTTCCTTACGATTGTGTATATATTACAGGGACTTGAACCGTGCTATAGTGAAAAATAGGTACCCAATTCCACGGATAGATGACCTCTTTGATCAGATGAAAGGAGCAACAATATTCTCAAAGATTGATTTGCGATCAGGGTATCACTAGTTAAGGATTAAGGAAGGCGATATCCTAAAAGCTGCCTTTCAAACTTGGTTTTGGCATTACGAGTTTGTCATAGTACCTTTTAGATTGACCAATGCACCGACAGTATTCATGAGCCTCATGAACGGCATATTCCGGAAGTACTTAGACCATTTTGTACAAGTGTTTCTAGATGACATCCTCATCTATTCCAAAAATGAAAGAGAACATGAGGAACACTTACAAGTGGTGTTGTCCTGCCTTCGAGAGAACAAATTGTATGGGAATTTGTCGAAGTGTTCCTTCTTTTAGAAAGAGATCCACTATTTAGGTCATATCATTTCCGATGAAGGAATCTCTATGGACCCAGAAAAGGTAAAGGCCATTATGGAGTGACCAGTGTCGATAAATGCCCATGAGGTGAGAAGCTTCATGGGATAGTAGGTTATTATCGGAGATTTGTGGAAGGATTCTCAAAAATAGCGAAACCCATCATCACTTTACAATGCAAGGGGGTCAGGTATGAATGGACAGAAGAATGTAATAGTGCATTCATTGAACTTAAGAGGTTACTAACTAATGCGCCAATTCTATGAGTGTCGGATATGGAAAAGGACTTCACAGTCTATATGGATGCCTCGAAGAAAGGGTTGGGGGCCATGATAATGAAGGATGTAGGAGTGATAGCTTATGCATCAAGGAAGTTGAAGAAACATGAAGAGCTTTACACCACTCATGATTTAGAGTTGGTGGCTGTAATGCTAGCTCTGAAACTTTGGAGGCACTATATTGTGGGGCGAAAATTTGAGCTCAAAATGGACCATCAAAGTTTAAAACATCTCTTCACTCAAAGGGATCTCAATGCCAAACAAAGGCGATGGAGTGAGTTTATGAGTGAGTATGATTTTGGTATTTCATACATCAAGGGAAAGGAAAATGTGGTCGCATATGCCTTGAGTAGGAGACCATGTGTGTTCTCCTTGGTACCCTTAAAAGTAAATCTGAGGGAACTTGTGTTGACACAACTCCAAGGAGACAGTTGGTATTTAAAGGTTACTTCAAACCTCCGGAGTGGGAGGCAATTAGACCCAAAGTATGAAGCATATAGTCTGGAAGCAGACAGACTATTGAGATATCGGGGAAGGATGTACATCCCTGAAAATGGGGATATTCGAAGCATCATACTAAAGGAAGACCATAGAGCATTTTATTGTGTGCATCCGGGTGTGAAGAAGATGTATGCAGACATGAGGAAGCTTTTCTTTTGGGTAGTCATGAAGCGCGATGTAGTCCATTTCGTCGCCAAGTGCTTAGAGTGTCAACAAGTGAAATCTGACCACCATCACCCGGCAAGACTCCTACAACCACATGATGTTCCTATGTCCAAGTGGGAAGTCATCTCTATGGATTTTGTTGTGGGGTTGCCGCTCACATCTCATAGACACAATGCCATTCTTGTGATAGTTGATAAGTTAACCAAGAGTGCTCATTCTATTCTAGTTAGAGACACTTACGATGTCACTGATGTGGCATGTGTGTTTGTAAGTGAGGTTATCCGTTTGCATGAGATACCTAAGAATATCATTTCAGATAGGGACTCTAGATTGACTTCTAGGTTTTGGACAAGTTTGCAGACAACATTGGGGGCTCAGTTGAACTTAAGCATAGCTTATCATCCTAAAATAGATGGGAAAACTGAGAGGGTAAATCAAGTCATGGAAGACATGGTTAGGGTGTATGTCATGGATAATCAAACCTGGTGGGAGAAGTACCTACCTTTGGTAGAGTTTGCCTACAATAACAATTTTCATAGCTCCATCAGAATGCCACCCTATGAAGCTCTATATGGAAGGCCATGCAGAACGTCGTTGAGTTGGGATAGATTAGAAGATCAAGTAATAGTTGGGCCATAATTGATTGAAGAGATGGAGGAACAGGTGATTAAGATTAGGCAGAGACTAAAGGAAGCACAAGATAGGCAGAAAAGTTATGTGGATGCACACAGGACCAACTGAAGTTATAAAGTGGGAGACCAAGTTTTCATTCGTATCAGGCCTAATAAGATTACCATATGGTTCGAGAAGGGGACAAAGTTATCACCTCGATTTATAGGACCATTCAGAATCCAAGAGAAAATTGGACCCGTTGCCTATCATCTCGTACTGCCACCCCACTTGCATAAAACTCATAATGTTTTTCATGTATTTGTTTTACATCATTATGTTGTTGATGAATCACATAAACTAAATTGGAAGGAATTGCAGGTATCAGACGTGGGAACTCTCACGGTATAACCATCACGCATATTGGACCGTAGAGTTTGACAGCTCAGGAACCATCTCGTAGACCAAGTTAAGGTCAAATGGGACAAGTATAGTCCAGGATTTGCTACCTGGGAAGACACCAAGACATTACGATGAGACTATCCCTCACTTTTTTTGACCACCTCGAGAATATGTTTCTCGAAGGTTGGGTGTATGTAACACCACCTTTTGACTTAGAAAGCCAGGATCACCTAAGGCCTACATATTTTTTTTATTCACAGTGAAACTATTAAATGATACACTTAAACTTTTAAGATGTATGAACCTTTATGCATGTTTAAATGTATTTGAATAATGATGGAGATCATGAGATATATTGTGAGAATGTAAATTTTATGAATGTTTAAATGTTATTGATGAAGATGGATATAATACGATCTGCTATGTGAATGTAAATTTTATAAATGTTTAAATGTTATTGAGGATGATGGATATGATGTGATATATTGTATGAACGAGAATCCTATGAAGGTTTAAATGCTATTAGAATGATGTTGGATATGATGCAATCTATTTTGTAAATGATAATTTTATGAATATGTGTCATTAATTGAATTTTGAGATATTATGAGATCTATTTCTAACTTGAAAAATTTGATGTTAAAGTTGTTGGTACGGGGATAACGAATTGAAATTATGATTATATGCAATTACATGACGGTAATGCATAGAAATGTATGAGTTTGTGTTACAGACTAATCTGTAGGTTATGGGCTATGAAATAGCCAAGGGATAATGATGATGAAAGTGGATGTCATGACCACTAGCCGAGAAACATTATGGTATGAATATTTGTATGTGAAATTATATTGGTTTGAATGCATTGCTATGATATGTGGACCAGTGTAGGATTTCAGGTGATGAGACTACCCAAAACTGAATAAACGATGACAAAAGTCCCAGCAACACGGTGCCACTGTATATTCCATTGTAGGGTGCGGACCCTAGTTATGATTAGGAGGTGTGGAGGCATTTCCCACCGTGTATCCTCCAAAACCTGAATTCATGGGAGGACGATGTTAGCTCATGCTCCTCTAGACGTGTGATGATGTATGTCAGTTGTCTTCTAGAGAAGCTTGGTCAAGGTAGTGACACTTCCGCTTACGGGTTATATTTGGAGTTAGGTCAATATAGTTGACGCTCCAAGATAGTCCAGCAGAGGAAGGATAGGAATGGAATATGGAAGTAAGTCAGGGAGGAAGGATGAGTAGAAATAGTTGAGAGTGTATGGAGATTTGTCTTATGGTGGAATTTATTGTTTTTCCTTTTGAAAAGAAAATGTGTATATATATGAATATTTGTAATTATGTAACTAAACTACAATTGTCTAAATAACATTGTTGAGCTAGATAATTGTAATTAAAGGATTTCACAAACATTTGATTGGTTTATTGTCTTTTATAAAATGAATAGTTTTGTTGATTGGATTGGGTGCATACATAAATTACTATAAAGGTGATAGTTATTGATTATTAGTACATGAACGAGACTTGTATGTACTAGCTACACATGCATTTCTTGCGCATGTACACTAGTATGAATGATTTTCTTGGCTTACTTACTCATAATGATGGTTATTTGTTATGAATGTGTGGACCATGTTTCTTTTCCCTTGTATCATAGAATACTTTAACTTCGGGACGAAGTTTCTTGAAGGGTGGGTGTATGTAGCAACCCTAGTTAAATGATTGCTTAAGGTTTATCAAGTATAATTAATTAGATAATTAACTGTCCTAATATGTTTTAGTTAAACAATGATTATTTATTAATAATAATATTATTTATTTATTTATTAATTGTTTATATCTGTTGAATGATTAATTAATTAATTAATTGACTCATTAAAGGTTTGGGTAATGAATTAATGGGCTTAATAAATTTAATTTAATCATTATGAAACTTTACATTTGACAGGGGATAGGGTGTTGATTGGAGGGATAAGGTGGGTGGCATTAAATGAAGGAGGAGGCGGTGAATGAGGGGGATATGACTGGGCAGAGGCTTATGGGAGAGGATTATGAAAATTTGGGGAGGAAGCATTATTTTGTGGGGAGGACTGTATTTCCTAGTGTGGATATTTTTTGGTTTGGAGTTTGGGGGAACTATTGCAGGGGGCACCAGGTTGCTGGGAGTTTTGGGCTCGGGGGCCAGGAATCCTCGTGGAATCCTGGAGCTAGGGAGCTGGATAGGCTGCTCCTAGATGGCTAGGTGGTTAGTCGGTTTTGGGAAGGGTTTTGTTAGAGCATCAAGCATAGTTTGGGCAGAGCAGCAGAGAGGATAATCAGAGGTCGGGAATTTAGCATCAAACAGAGGTATTTTTATGTACGCATTCTCATGAACATGTGATGGTTATTTAAAATTATTAGTATACTGTTTTAAATTTCTGCTGCTTATATGATGAATGAAATAAATTACTTATTGTTTATGCATCAAAGTAATCTTATCTATTTAAATTTATGATTTTTAATAGGCTTAATTAAATCAGGTCCTTACACATGGAAAACATCCATTGATTGATAATCCTTGTCAAGTTATTTCTAACGGTAGGTGGCACGCCATGTGGTTCTTCATAGTTGAGTATTTATTCCCTCTTAAAGATGAATCCATGAAGTATGGTCAAGAAACCATGAATATAAGGTCAAGAAGTTATAAGTTGGCCCTAAATTTAAGTAAAGGAGAAAACGTTATTGCAAACAAGGAGTTACAACTCGACTCAAGGTCAAACAAAGAAGGTGCTTGGAAGGATATAAATAGACATTAATAGCCTCTCATTTCCATTATTCAATACTGTGATCTCCTTACAAAAATATTGGTAGTGAATTTCATAGGAAATATGAAGTGAAGAAGGGAAAAATTCCAAGGGAAGATGAAGTCTTGTGATGATGTGTTCTAAGGTATTTTTTTTAAAGGTCATCTTACCATTTTCACTATAATTGTTTTTCTAGAATGATTCATATAGTGAAACATTGAGGATATTTAAAAGACATATCAATGTACTTATGGTATGAATTTCATATTTTTTTTCGTTATACTTTTGGAGATACACTCTTTGGAATATAGGGTTTTTTACTAGTCCTCTAACTAGTCTCAAATAGGTGTTCCACACACAAAAGAATAACATCTTAATAGTGTGTCCAAATTCCATGAGACCAATTGCATGGAAAGAGTACATATTGTAGTATTTGGTGTGTGAGTTTTAGAATCATATATCAGATATTAAGTGTGTGACATGCTTTACAATTTCTATATCCATAATAGGCCAAAATTAAAGAAGGTTTGTCATGTTTTCTATATATCCTTTTTAATTCATGAGTAAAAGGAGTGAAACGTGGAGGAATTTTATAGAAGATATCAAAGAATATTGATTTCAAGTTTCATATCTTAATTCATTATAGGTATTGAGTTATACTTGTTGAAAGTTAGTGTTTGTGACTAATCCAAAAACTAGTCCCAAACAAGTGTTTGAGATAAAACAATTATATCTAATGCTTGGTATTTCCAAATTGAATTCCACTTCTTGCATTAGAAGGATAAAATATCCTAATAGTTGAGGTCTAATTTTAAGAATTAAAAATGGAAAATTGATCTTGTGGTGTGTAACATACCCAACCACCCATAGGCTAGGCCACGCTACCTCAAAATCTCACTTTGAAACTGACTTTTAATTCTGATAATAATTAATTCAAAAATAAGCATGAAATACTCACATGTATTAATTAATATCCATGTTAAAACATAAAATAAAATAATAATATGTCATTCACAACAATAACCAACATGCAGGCACATTATAAATACATATCTCATAGATTAATAATTACACAATTGAATATACATTATACAAAAAAACAGAGAACACTTATATTTTAAAGAAAACATTCACCAATTGGATGAAGATGAAGGATATTCCTCCCAACCATAGACATTAATTTTCATTTACTCTCAATAACAGGTCACCCCTGATCCGGGGCTATGAATCCACAAGGATGGGTCCCAGGACAAATCTTAAAACACACCAGTTGGCTAACTATCTTTCAGGTTTTCCCAACCACACAAAAATCCTAATTTCCAACTCTCTTTCCCCTTCAACATGCATAACCCAAAGATCTCTGCCATGCAGTCCCTCAGGATGTTCCCTTTCTCTCTAGGGCTTGAGTGCTACTGGTCAGGAAATATCCCTGCTGGAAACTCCAAGGTCTCTCAGTTGTGGATATTTATTTCTGTACTACCATCAATATCATGAAAACATGCATCCATTCACTCCTCGAATGTCCATTAATTGATTACACCCATATAGCAATGTGTCTCCTCTTACAATCATCCATTTTCCATGCTCAGACCAAGACCATACGAATTAACAAGAATGAGGAACCCAAAAATGAAAGAGTGAGAAGCGTTTAAGAGTGAATGGAGAAGAACCCCCAAAACATCATGTTAGTCTCTAACCTTTTTTTTGATTGAGTGAGTATCGCTAGTCCATGTCCTCTCCCTTTTCATGATTTTCTATCAAAAACTTTGTTTTTACCTATTGGCTTGGAAGATTATTTTTCAATTTTTATTGCATTTTTAAAGGATTTTCAATGTTTTTAAATATTAGGATTCGATATGATAATCTTTTGTCACAGCACTTGTCATTTCATTATTTGAACTTTCAAATTTTTCCAAGTTAGAAAAAGCATTGCAAGAATAACGTTATTCCTGCAACGTCGAGAATAATCATGGTTTTGCATGTGCCACCCTGCCTAGATCATGGCCTAACTTTTGAAATCATGATTAGAAAATATGCCTACTTCTTTATGATCTATTTCGGGTTTCTATTTTTATGAAAACATAATTATTCGAAGAATTGAGTTGTACTCACAATACCTACATCAAATCAACACATTTGATCACCATGGATGAAATCATCATCTTCCTATTTTAGTATGTTTGTTATTTTATGCATGGATTGAAGAAAGAAGTAATTTCTGGTTCTGAATAGCCCACGAGAACTGAATATTAAAACCATCAATATTCTTATATTTTTTGACAGGATCATATCAGCGGTATGGCATGCAACAAGAGTGGACAGATAATCAGACTAGATCCCGAAGGCACAAAATTGCTCGAAGCATACCCTTAGAAGGCATAGAAATTCAAGGATGTTGGTTGGTTTGACTTTTTCTCAACCTTCCATGGGCATGATGAACAGATCTCGATGGAGTTTGTACAAAATTTCAATGGCTTTGAATCTATAGTTGGGAAAATTCGGATGCATGTGATTGAATAGTCTATTACTAAAGGCTACAGATTTCAAGTGTATGTAGAAAGATGGTGGAAGAAGGAGAATGTGGTCATGGAGTTTGTAGATGAGTTTATAATTCCATAGAAACAAAACCCTAACTATAACAAGGGAATACCACACATCTGGGTAAGTAAAGAATGACACATTGCTTTGCTAATCATCCATAGGTACATTACATATGAAGGCAGATTTTCCTTGGTTTATCTCTATCATATGATACTGTTGATTCATATAAGTAGTCATTATCCTCTTAATTTACCCTATTTTATGCTAAAATTTTTATCCAAACTGTCTAAGAGGGTGCAATCTCATCCCGCTATAGAAAAGGGTAGTCTCTTTCATCAGGGTTTAATTAGAACATTAGTAGTATCCTCCTTAAATGAACTCCAAAGATCCTGGGAGTGGTTAATCCAGTCTTTAAAAATGTATTTACAGTCAACTAAATATAAAACTGTAAAGGGGAATAAATCATCCAAACAGAAGCAAACTCTTCCAACCACTGAAGTTTTAATAAAAGAAGAGACACCTGCATCTAGGGTAACTCAGGCCAGCAAGAAAAAATTACAAACTCAACAATCCATTTGAGATTTTCTTGTAAGTGAATACCATGAGAGAGATACCACTAGTCGAAGTAAGAAGCCTAAAACAAATGAAGACACTAATATCTATCCTAATTCAGATATAAAGAGGGAAATTGATGAATATGAGGATTACACTACTAGCCCAGTTCAGACACTAGTCAAACAGAAACAACAATTTGCAAGTAAGAAGATGCAAAGGGTAAAAAACAAAGAAAAAAACAAAATCATGTACCTAAATCCCTACAAAAATTTCTACCAGAGCTGCCAATAAATTTAGATTGAATTATAAAGAAATTTTTCATCCTTCCAACAAGAAGGATAATCTCATAATCATAGAAGATAATTTGGAGGATTCTAAAAAGGATATCAAAAAACAGGTAGTAGCATCTTCTTTACACAAGATATTCCAGAAATCAGAGAATCAGAAAGCTTTGAAGAAGAGGACATTAGCACTAGGTTATCCTCCAACTATGAAATTAAGTTAAGGAAACCCCAAGCCCCCATAGATTTGAACCTACTTGCTCCAATAGAATAACATCCAGATTTCAGTATGAACATAACATAAAGACGAAAAGACATAAATCAAATACAAGAAATACTTTGTTTTTCCTGTTTTAGTCTTTATCCTCAAGAGCGGTTTTAGAATAGCTAGAGATGAATTCATTGAAACCAAAATAGGTTTTTCTTGGGAATGGGCCCCTTAACAAAAACCTCTCTCGGGTTTTACATAGATATCACATTTTAAGCTATTCAAATATATCTTTGAGCCCTATTATTCAGAGATTTCACAATAAATAATTTCCTATTTTAGTCACTAATTTTGGGCGAGGTTGTAGAACAAGTGAAGATGCATTTTTGTAAACCAAGAGAAATTTTGGTTGGGAACGAGATCCTTCAAAAAAACCCCTCTCAGGTTTTACACATCTATCACCATTTGGGAGATACAAAGATATCGTTGGACCACATTTTTTTAGGAATTTGCCAGATTTATTTTCCTAAACAATCTCATGGACAACAGTTGACAAGCCACCCAATAAATTAGACTTGGATATCAGATTTGATATTCTCCCTGATTATTTGAAACAAGAAAATAAATATAGATGAGGATGTTTTCAAATCCTTTTCTTTTGGATCTTGATAAATATGTATTATTTCTATATAAACATGGTAGAAGGACAAGTAAGAGGGTGGACAAGTTGGGCTTTCAGGGACCTATTATGAATTTCACTATAAGACAATTTTTATCCCACATTGATACTAAATTGCAAATGCATGTTGATGGTCAGATTTTATTTCATTTCATATTCTATTTCTTTTATTACTTGAAGTCATTTTTTTGTTGCAATGCATTGATTTCTTGTTCTTATGTAATACAGTGAATACTTTACTGTTATTGCTTATTATCAAGATTTTCCTTCAAGTACATGTTCTTGTTTCTCAATTATATTTTGAAATAAGAAATCTATACAGGGTTGAAAAATTGAATTCTCTCACATTTTCTCACTTTATTTACCTTATTGTCTGATCTATTAATGTGACTACCTTTTACTAAATCAGTGGGTTATATTCTATCTTTATGTTGAGTTATTTGTTTACCTTGAACTCTTGAACCAAATTTCAACCATTCTCTAAAAAACCAATTCATAAAATCCTTAAAATACCATTGCAATAACCTGATGATGCCCTAGCTTTCCCTCTCATAGTCAAGTGAAACTTTAGGGACTAACATCTTTTGGTGTTGTTGTCAGGGACAAAGACACAAAGTATTTATCCCTGGGAGAAAGACAATGATCAATTCTAGATATTGATGGTGAACAGGAGTTGGATACTTTTTATGATTGTATCATTCACTCGGCGACTCCATGAAGGAAGAATCCATTGGAAACTCCATTGATTCGAGATGTCAAAAGATATGGAAGCCATTTTGGCTCGTAGGTTTTCTCCATTTGATTTCTTTGATATTCCTGGTTTTCCAAATGTTGTGCCTACTATGCATGAATGGGGAGACTACCTTTTGAGGTTCAGAGGAGATGATCATGATCATCTTGCACAACACTTGATTCATTTTCATCAATACATGGACCAACTTGATATTCATCATGAAGATGTTTATATACTCCTTGGAAGGAGAGGCAAGACAATGGTACCGATCTCCTCCTCTTTCCATTATTTCATCATTAAATGATTTCCATGCTGCTTTTCATTCATTTTGTGAGAGGACTTATCCTATCGAATGCCTCTTGAATAATTGTTGTGAGCAATTTAAACCTCTTAGAAAAAATAATTAGTAGGGATTTAATGATAAGATCAGTGAGGATATTTTGGAATGTTCTCATAATGTCCCTAACAATTTTGATGGCCATTCAAATCGGTCTCTTCATGAAGAATTTGCTACTGGAAATATTTTTGAAGGCCAACATTTTAGTGAAGAAATTCTTGAAAATTATATTTATGGTGAACAATTTTTTTTATCATTTCCAGTTGAAATCAATCAAAATTCTCCATCCTATCATGATGAAGAAGATTTGATCATTCATGAAACTTTCTCTCATTCTTCTTTTCAAGGAGAATTTTTTCAAGATGTTGTTGTTGATAGTGTCATGGATAGTATGACAACAAATTTATTGGATTGTGATAATGAAATTTTTGTTCCAAAAAACCAGGTTGTTCATATGTGTTCTTTCTTTGAAGTGCATAATGAAACCAAATTTTGTGAATTTAAAAATTCAGAATTTTTTTATAGTCAACCTGTATATGATCAATATGAAAATGGTGAGGAGTAGAATTTCACATCAGCATTCATTGACCTATGCAATAGTGAGCCTTTTTTTGATGAGTATGAATCTGGTGTTGGAGAAATAGATGAAGGAAATCAGCCTATCCAAGATGTTGTTGTTCATTGTCATAAAACAAGTGATGTTCATGTGTTGTTTCAAGGAAATCAAGTGGGTTATGGTTTCCCAAGTACAAAAGAAATTGCAAGGGAGAAGTTAAGTTTTTTTTATCAACTGGAATTTTGTTATATTATATATGATCTAGTAGTTTTCTACATGGAGTCAGTCTTTCCAGAGGTTCAAAATTTTGCAGCATTTGGAATTAAAGCAAATTGCAGCTGTAAGTATGGGCTTCCCATTCATTTTTTACTCCAAACATCTCAGTTTTTATACATTTTCTTATTTACTTCCAAGGAAGAAGACCATCTTGTCAGTCAAAATCTTTCATGGCTACATTGGAAGTTTGATGTGAGTTGATTAAGGAACTCATTGGTTAGTTGTGTAGGAGTTGTAGATAAATAAGATTTATTTTTGAGCATATTGGTTTAAGTTTGAAAATCAATTTATAGTATGAGAGTAGTGTCAAGTTTTCAATATGCAAGAATAAGGACTCCATATCCTAATGGAAACACTACTTGCAGTTTTGTGGTTGCTATTTTTTGATCGCAAATAAAGGAATGGATGGAAAGGGAAATTATTAGAGTAAATGTTGATGATGATGAAGGATATGAAGGCATTGGTCAATAGTTCTTAAATATTCATTATGAAACTTTACCCCCATAAGGAGCCAGTGTTAGTCTCTAACCTTTTTTTTGATTCAGTGAGTATCCCTAGTCCTTGTCCTCTCCTTTTTCATGATTTTCTGTCAAAAAATTCGTTTTTACCTCTTGGCTTGGAAGACTAGTTTTCAATTTTTATTGCATTTTTAAATGATTTTTAATGTTTTTAAAGATTATGATTCGAAATGAAAATATTTTGTCACATCACTTTTCATTTCATTATTTGAATTTTCAAATTTTGCCAAGTCAGAAAAAACATTGAAGGAGTAGCGCTATTCTCGCAACGTCCGGAATAATTATGGTTTTGCATGCACCACCATGCCCAAATTGTGTCCTAACTTTTCAAATCATGATTAGAAAATCTGCCTACTTCTTTATGATCCATTTCAGGTTGCTATTTTTATGATAGCATAATTATACAAAGGATTGATCTGTACTCGCCATACCTGCATCAAAACAACACATCCAATCACCATGGATGAAATCATCATATTCCTATTTTAGTATGTTTGTTATTTTATGCAGGGATTGAAGAAAGAATTAATTTCTGGTTCTTAACAGCCCATGGGAATTGAAGATTCAAAACATCAATATTCTCAGATTTGTTTACAAGATCATATGAGCAGTATGGCACCAAAAAAGAGTGGTCGGTTAATCCGACTAGATCCCGAAGGCACAAAATTGCTCGAAGAATACCCTTAGAAGGTGCATAAATTCAAGGATTTTGGTTGGTTTGAATTTTTCTCAACCTTCTAGGGGCATGACGAACAGATCTCGATGGTGTTTGCAAAGAATTTTGATGGGTTCGAATCTATAGTTGGGAAACTTCTGATGCATGTGATTGATGTAACATCCCACTTTTGGGCACTGAGCAAACTTGTTCTTTGAGGACACTTGATCGCAAGTGATCCAGATTTTATGTTATTAAAACATTTAATTTTATTATGAGGCGTTATGGGTTGATGAATTTTCGTTTTACTGCATTGACATAGACAAGTGTTATTGACTCAGTTTTACTGAGTGTGTAGGATTTTGGACCTAAAGTATGCAGAGGCATCGATGGAACCCCTTGGACTCTGGATCGAGTCAGGGAGTGTACCATTTGGGTTTGATTGTTTTACTGTCATATTAGTGCATCTGATTAGATGATATGATATGGATATGTTCTGACATGATTTTTTGATGAAGCAGGTTGATGATAGCTTGCCAACCAGACTCACATGTGGAGTAAAGGGGTCATGCATGACTACCAGAGATGTTGAGGGAGAGGTGTGGACAACAACCCTGCTACAGCCTACTACCACTCCTGTCGTGGCTCAAACTGTAGGTTAAAGTTTACCTAGTTCGAGAGGACCCACGATGCCATGAGGGAAGACTGCGACAGTCGCTCACGATGATTCTAAGGGCTGTGCAATAAGGTGGGAGCCTTATTCCTTAGAGGCCCTTAGTCTCCCACAAGTTCACCTGGCAGAGTATTGACTCCAGGGGTTTTTGATGTCTACCAAGTCAGTCAAGAGGTGAGTGGCATCCTTGGAGCACATAGTGCATCCTGAAGGGCATGTCACGCAAGAAAAATGGAAAGAGGCGAGTGGCACCCTTGGAGCATGTAGTGCATCCTGAAGGGCACGTCGTGCAAGGGAGAAGATGAGGCGAGTGGCACCCTTGGAGCACCTAATGCATCCTGAAGGGCACGTCGCGTTGTTTTGATAAATGAATGAACCTAGATGGACTTAGGATGAACAATGTGATAAGAATTAAAAAAAAAACATTTTCCCTAATAAAATGTTGTCCATCACAAAAATTAAGGTCTAGGTCTAAATCATGCTAGTGGTAAAATATTATCCCTTTTATTAAAAAAAAAATGATATATAAACATATATATATATATATAATAAAATTAAAAACAAAATAAATAAAGAGTATGATCTTCGTTAAATCTTGTAACACAGACGGAGTAAGAATTTAATTTATTCAAAAATCTGTTGGAA
>ML803576.1:37547-56571 GCA_009831015.1 Picea engelmannii | reverse complement strand
ATTGGATTGTTTTGTGGAGGCCCCAACAAGTTTTACTTTCCCATATTTTTGAATGGATTGTGAATGACACCCATATCCCACCCAAGCACCATAGTCTATTAAATAGGATAAATGTGGTGGTTTGAGGCCTTGTTAATGTCCATAGCTAAATTCTATACTGAGAACATGGCTAAATGGTCCATGTTCAAAATAGGCATTTCCTTTTCCCTTCTCATGAACTACTCAAAATACTGAGTGAAGAAATACTCTGCATTTTCTCAAAGGTTTGGCTCCAACCCTAGATGCAAAAGTCTTACATGTCAAGTTATATTTTCAATGTTTATCTTTAGCTATATTATAATATGAATATCATTAGCCTAACGTTCCCTTCTCCCTCAATGGAGTGTAGGTACAACCAAATATGTATCTATCAGACCTATCATCCAGCTCGAGCGATGAAATTTTGAGAGGGACAAGGGGAAACATATCCAACACATGTTACAAGGCGAAGTCAACTAGAGGTGAAAAGGTCAGAAGAAAGTTTGGTAGGCACATGCAATTCTTTCTTGTTGAAGGAGGACCATGCTCTTATGACGATGAGAGCATAGGTGATGTTGGAGCCGCCCTTGATTTTTCTAGCCCGTCACAAGTTTCATTCTTAATGCTCAAAATCTAAAGATGGTTTTCATGTTTTTTCTTGAGATATCGAGATCTTTGAAGTTCTATCACGCGAGCAACGATGATTGTTATACTCTCAAAACAAGTCCTATCCTTCGTTAAAAATTTTCTCCTTTTGTTCCACCTTGGTATCTCATAGGTCAGATACTGTAAGCCATATAAGTCACACGCCCCGAGCTACGAAACAACGAAATCATTTTAATATTTTACTCGGGACAGTAACAAGGGTAAATATTTCCCTAACCCATGTCTAAATGTCGTCGGGGTTTCGCACCTCGACGTTCTCCAAATCCAAAAATTTAATGTCATGGCCCCGATAGCCGAGAACACGAGGTCCTTATTTTAGTAACCTGTGTCAAGGTTAAAGGCAAAAGATAAACCATGGTAAAAGTTTCTGTCGGCATTTCGCCACTCGGCATTTTCCTTTTCAAAAGTTACACCATCTAAACCCCGACTCGTGAAATCACGATAAGGATATAAACGTAATTAATTAATCATTTTATCCAAGATTATCTTCCCTTTTAAGTAAGTCATGTTATCGCGATCTCGCGATTTTCGCAGCTCGACATGCAAACTTCCCGGAAACTTATTTTCGAAGCTCTGAGTCGCGATATGACGAATATAAAAATTATGAAAATAATCGATCCCCAAATCACGATTAACTTTTGATTAACCAAAGTCGATCATCGCAATCTCAAGTGTCAGAGATTCGAATTGTTAAAGTAAAGTCCCCGATATAACGAGTACCGAAATATTGATTAACGTAGGTAAAACTAGATTGATTAAGCTAAATCAATACATGTCCCGTCTTCGATGTCTGCATGATTTATGAGGTAGCCTTGGCCTTTCCATACGACACTGGCATTTGAAACCGCCAAAATTTATGGCATTAATGAGGAAATAGGGTAAGTCGACGAATAAAGATCGCATTTTTATGACAAAAATTATTTCTAAATATAATTTGACAGGCATGGTCTGAAAGTTACCGAGTTTTCAAATATATATAAGAGTTGTGGTTCATTATAACAAATACATTTTCATATTACGCAAAGAATATTATCTCGGAGTAAACTGACTTCTGTATGTATACATATTTCTATCGCAGAAGAGATAAAACAAAGGCTTCAGCCATGGCTTTGTGAAAAGCATCCAAAGCAAATGTTGAGGTTTTGAGACAAGGCTCAGACAATGTTTCTGATACTTCACCTCGAAGTATCGACTCGGTCTCGAATTGGTCGTTCGTTTCAGATATTCTGCAAGCATAATTGGTGGATTATTCCGATGACTCCAGTGACAATGAAAAATATGATATAACCACCAAATACAAAATAGTCATCCAATATATAATCCACAGAGTAGCATCCAGGCCACGGTTGCTTCCATATTATGACATGGTATGATGGGCATTGGACCATGTGGACATATCGACCAGAACCATCATGAACAAGCAGAAAGTCACCATCAGGACTTTCAGGCCGTAACATCTGCAAACCATGTATAAGATGACCACGACGTCCGACCACACATATGGTGCCAAATTCTTGGATGAATTCAAGCAGAAGGAATGCATACAGTATGATAAAACTATGTCCAGTTTAATAAAAGATTGGGTTTCGCATGCCGCGAAGTTCAGGGCTGATAGCCACGATATATATTCAATCACTTCTTTAGAGCCGCAGTACAAGTATGTTGCCATGATGACATGCATGCTATATGGGAAAGAGGACACCTCACATTTTTATCTTTCATGGGTGCCTCTGATGTTTCGGGTTGCCGAAGGCAGTTCCTTCGACTGGGCAAAAATATTGTCTGATAGCTTGACCAGCCGGGGCACAAAGTATCAGGAGTAGAAAGAGAGTGGGAAGGCGTCTTCATTCTTCATGTCTACATACATCATGGAAAAAATTTGTTCTATGACACCATTTCCATTAATGAGCTAGAGTTGGACTCCGGCTGAAGACGAACCCATACATGTATAGCATGCAAAATTATGGGAAAACAAAGCGAGAAATTTTGTGTATGAAATCTTTAACTGGGTGATGGTGCCCCTGCATGTAGCCATTTTTGGTCACCCGCCACCCTGGATCTTGAACAACATAGTAATGAATCTGAGCAGCATAGAAAACTGGTATGTGGAAGTAGAATTTTCGTACCTCAGAGTTTTCGGGGCTTCTGTTTCCACGCATGCACTGCCATTGTTCATTCCCAACAAGATGGCTTGTCATGAGGTTGCCTGACAGACAGTAATCAATGCTATAAGAAAAGAGCTTAAGGGATATTCAAATAAGGTATGGCCACCTTTTCCTGTTCATTTGAATTCTTATTCTTTATTAGATTTCAGGCATGCCAAAGCCGAGGCAACAGCCCTGGAAGACCTAAATTTGGTCTCCATTGAATACAAGAAACACGATCCGCAAAGGGTCGTGAGAAACCATTTGGCTAGCTACGGGCTCAAGAGATTTGAGCACGAGAATTCACCCTCGGATGACATTTTCTGAGGCGTAAGGTCCTATGCCGAGATCCTGGCTCGGATACAAACTTTAGCATCTGAGGAAAGAGCTGATGTTCTGAAGTTCCAAGAACATCGACATAGTTGTCTTCCCATAGTGTTGCGAGGTGAGGGTCTGAGTATGTCGGAGGTGAAACAGAAAGATGCCGAAGGCTCTAAATATGTGACTCCCGATCAAGGAAAACACCAGGACAATGGGGAGCAGACGAAGAGTCTGGAAGCAGAGATAAAGACTCCAAAACCGTCGAAGAAGCAGAGTCTAGTCGCTACTCTGGGAAAATCAGCGAAGCCAATTAGAGAACCTATCACATCAGTTACCCCCTTACAGTCGACGCAGGGAAATATCGAGGAAGGATGTATATTCAATGAAGATTTGAGGCCCATAAGGGTGGAAGAACTCCCTCCGAATGAGTTTTTCTTCGATAAGAAGAGAAAGGCGGTAGTAAAAAGGGAATTCTATTAGGAAGGAGAGTCAACTGTTAAGAAATATACAATTATAACTGATGGAAAGGACAAGAAGAATGAGCAATTCGCCATGGAAATAGCAGGGACACTAGGAGCATATGCCTCGGCGAATCAATTTTCAGTTGTGCTCTTAAAAAATCAACTTAAAATAAAAAATCGCCTGATTCAGACCCTTGAAGCCAGACTGGCCACAATAATAGAGACTTCTAAGGACCAGGTGAGCATAGGAATAGAGTAGGCCAGATTGGCCAATAAAAACGAGATAGAGTTGCTCAAAACTAAGCTCGAGCAAGCACTACTAGTGGTCCAAGAAGGTCAGATGCAAGCGAGCCAACAAAGAGATTTGATCCAATAATTGCAGGCTAGGGTGGAAACCACCGAGAGAAAAGCGATAGATATTGGGATGTTTCAGTCCCAGGTGATGGAGATTCGGGGCAGAGTCTCTGCGGCACAGCGAAATTTGCTCACCAAGGTAGAAGCAATCTGGGACAACTGTTTGCTCGTCAACTAGGTTTCGGAGAACTTATCCGCTAGAGAAAGGGAAGCCGAAGCAGCTTGAGTGGCCTTCCAAGAGGCTATGATAGCCACAAACAACAGGGTTTTGGAAATTACTCCCACGTTCACCATTTCAGAGCAAACCAGAGGAAACATTTTATTAAAGGAATGGGAGCATAACATCGCTGAAGGCAAGCAACAAGCCAAAAAGATAACCAATTCCTTAGAAGAGGACTTTAATTCTATAGACGACGATCTGCTAGGCATTGGCAGTGGAGGTAATGCTGAGACAGTGATGCAAATGAATGTGGCAATAATCTTGCTTGATATGAAGGAAAATGAGGAGAGAGATTCGACCGATATTTCCCAGGTGACTATGGTGGCCATAGTCCAAATAGACAAATGCATGATTAGACCCAACACGCAATTATGTGCCATCGACATCATGGATGGACAGATGGAACACAGGGTACCGCAGTTAGCCCGAGAATGTTACTTCTTTGAAGCCAGCTGTCAAGCGCAACCATCGCAGCTCATATCTCAGCTGGTTGAAATATGTGTCGCCTATACCGAGCACACGCGAGGACAAACGTCTGGCACCAAATGAAGACAGAAAAGAAGAAATGGAGCGATTTCTCTCCTCCATGTCATAACCGAAATATTGTGACTATTGAGATTCTATCTTATTTGTAAAATTGTATAAATATACCATAGAAAGAAAAGAAAAGGGTTGGACCTTTTTGTGTTGATTGTAACAGAGTATTTTACATTTTGAGAGTTAATACAAAGAAAATATGAAGATTCTCAATTCCGTCACGACTTTGTTATGAGTTTGTTTCCTTGTATCTCATATTTTCATTTCATTTCATATTCATAACTGATGTGCTTCGTTATAATTTAGTACGACCACTACTATAGTGAATGAATTTTGGTTTTCTGTAATTGTTTACTGTTTTTCCTCTGTACCAGCTATCAACAGGTGTAAGACCAGTCTACACTTTCAGAATTCTACACATATTCTATGCTACATCAGGTTATTTCTCTACATTTTTCCTCTTCTATTTATACATGAGATTCTCCCTTTATAGGAGCCTTACATCATAGACAGCTAAATGTTTTTCTCCCACCCCATACATTTTTTTAAGATATAACTCAGTTACGGGAAAGAGCCTTTGATTTTCATCCCTATTTCATTCCTGAAACCATAAATTCTCTTTTATGCGACAAAATTGAGACATCACTTAATCTCCCTCTGAAATTTTCCCTACTTTTACTATTCCTCCATGACTGCCCCTACACCAACACAGCCCAATATCGAACCCAGACTATCAAACCAAATGCACATTGCATTAAACCTTTTCGACACTATTCTTAAAACAGCTACTAACCGGGTCAAACTTGAGCGTTCATGGGTAGCCATTGAAGAAGATATAACTATCCAAGAACAGTTGGAAGCTAGAAAATGCCAACATAGAAATCTTCCTTATTTTCCTTTGCCGAAGGTTGATGTTTCTCCCTTCTCCACCTTTCACCCACTTTCGAATTCCTAGACACTGTACTTCTAATACTTAAGTACAGACTCTGGAACAACATATTTCAGGCGCCGTTGCCGGGGACCGAAGTTACAAAATATTTTTCCCTGGGAAAATGACATTTGTTTTTCGTTGAAAGTGTTACCCTTTGATAGTGAACAAAGAGTACACACCATTTTTAAGGATTTCTAATCTTTCACTTGGCGACTCCAAGAATAATAAACTGGCATATGGTCGAAGGAATACCAGAAAAAACCCGGATGGTAAGCAAATTACACCCGTTACTGATCCCAAAAAGATTCTAAAGGCGAGAGGCTCTCTTAAGCCAACCGCTGCAGTTTACAAACTTAAAACCCTACAGCTGAAGACTAAGAGTTCTTCTGAACCCTCAACTTCATGCAGTCCTCTCTTTGAAAATAAACTATTAACGCCAAACTACTCCAAGGTTAGGAGTGAGATTCATCTGACAATCCCCTTAGTACACAAAGGAAAGGGCCCTCTTGAAAGTTCGTTGGCAGTTGACATACCATCTTTCCTTCAGTTAAATTTCCCGACCTCACCAAATTTTGAGGAGTGTGTTACACATTCGGTTCCCACACCCGTCGGTTCTCCTGATTTTGTCTCTTGCAAATCCGAGGAACCGAGTCCTCGCATTCCTTATCTTTCCTCATCGAATTTTCCTCTTCACGAAGAAAATAAAGATTCCCTTTTAATTTTCCAAAACCCCCTTTACAACTTTCCACAAATAACGATGGAAACCGCCGGAGGAGGAGGTGGAGGGTTTATTGGAGGAGGAGGTGGAGGAGCCCCTCTAGGAGGAACTGGAGGCCAAGGGCCTACCCCCCCTCCCAGATTTTTTGCGAAAGTTGCAGCCAGATATGATCCCTTAGTATTTCCCGTCCCTCTACATGACCTTCCCGAAAATTACATAAAAAATTTACCGAAGTTCACCGGGGAAGGGGATCTGACTGCGGCCGAGCATATTAATTTCTTCGATCAATTCAACGATATCTTGGATATCGAACATGATGACGTATATTCGAGACTTCTTGTCCAAACCTTCGAAGGCCAAGTCCGAACTTGGTTTCAGAGCCTACCTGCAACATCTATCGTGTCTTATGACGCTTTGGAAGATGCTTTCCTCAGACAATGGGGAGAGAGAAAAGACCATCTATATTATTTAACTGAATTTGGGTCTTTGAGAAAAAATAATTCAGAAACAGTCATGGAATTTGTTCAAATATTCAACAAACTGTACAATAAAATCCCAGCAGAATTTAAACCATCCCAACCCGCGGCCAAAGTAACTTTCGTCGGAGCTTTCGAACTGGATTTCACACTCATGTTGTGAGAAAGAAGGGGAGCCACCCTAAATCGAATGCAAAATGATGCGGTAGAAATAGAGTCTAATATTATGTCTTTGGGTAAGCTTAAAGCTAAACTAGAAATGGGAAATTGAGAGACCAAACTCTTTAGAGAGCAAGCAGGTCTGTCAGGGTCTAATAGATTCACAGATGATAGGGTAGACGATATGGCTAGAGTAATTAAAGAACTGTCAAATAAAATTTCTAAAATGGAGCTCGAACAGGCCAAAGCTGACTCTTTCCCCAAAAAGGATTTCAAGAGAAACCCCAACCCCCCGAACCAGCAAAGGCAAATAAAAAATGAGGATCAAAAAATACAAGCTCCCTTAAAAAATGAAAATTTTATAGGAGCGAACGATTTTCAAGACTTCGGAGATTCGGATAATGATGTCATGAACTTCGGTGATGAATGCACTCAATCATATATGACTCGTGAAGACTATGAAAAATCTCTAAACATGCAACAACCATCGAATAAGGGTGAAGAAGGTGATCACACTGATCTCTGTGAGTCTCAACTAGAAATTGAGATGATAATGGCTGAGTTTCAATCAAAGTATAACTTAAGATCTAAGAGTAAGCCCACCTCAACTACTCAACCCAAGAAATTCCTCCAAAGAGTTCAAGCATATGAGCCTCCTTCGAAAGAGACCTTATTACCTAACAACAAAACTAAAGTAGTAAGCACATAAGAGTCCGAAGGGGAAAAAGTTGAAACCCAAGCACAAGGAATCGAAACAACAAATAAAGTTACGTCTTCAACCAGGACCATGAGTGATAAAGCGGTCCAGACAAATAAGTCGGAAAGGAAGGATTCAGAAGTCTTAACCAAAGAAACAGACAAGGTGAGCGGAGCTTTCAGTTTTGAAAATGAGATAAATAAAATTAAGATACCAATCCCTTTGGCAGAATTAGCAAAAAAACCCGTTTATCGGAAGCAAATTACCAAAGCGATGGGTGTCTCTGAGATATAAAGCCAGTCTGATGTTTTAAATATGGAAGATGAAAAACCTAAAATCAACTTTGGTCCCCATTTTGAAGGGGCCAAAGACACCATTTCTCCGTTTTATATCACTCTGAGTGTGTATGATCAATTGCTACATAATTGCATGTTAGACTCTGGAGCGTCCCATAACGTTATGCCTAAGATTATAATGGACAAGTTAGGTCTCCAGATCACCATACCTTATGGAGATCTGTACTCTTTTGACTCAAGAAGGGTTAAGTGTATGGGTATGATAAAATATCTGGTAGTTACCCTGGTGCAGGTCCCGGTTAAGAGTATCCTGATGGATGTGGTTATCGCAGATATTCCCCCTAAGTATGGCTTGTTGTTATCTGGGTCATGGGGAGCCAAGTTGGGGGGTTCTCTTCAATTGGACATGATGTTTTCCACAATTCCTGTGTTCAGTGGTCAGTTCACTCGGTTGTATAGAGAAATGAGATTAGCATATACAGTGAGTGACCCTCAAAACCCAAACAATTTCCTTATTTACATTACAAACCAAGATCTGGGAAATTGTGTCTTGTCTTTTGATGGTGGTTTAGATGGTTGTCCGTAGGAAAACGATATAGAGTGAGAGGAATCAAGTTACATGAAAGAGGATCTGTGTAACACCGGTGTCTGGAAAATGTATTTTGACGGTGCTTCATCCTCTGAAGGGGTGGGCGCAGGAGTGCTATTAGTGGCTCCCAGAGGTAATTTCATTGTTCCTTTTTCCTACCGACTACAGTGGGATATAGATTACACTAACAATGTATGCGAATATGAAGCATTGGCATTACGATTAGAGGCTTCCAAGAAGCTAAATATAAATAACTTAGAGGTATATGGTGATGCAAAGCTAATAGTCAAACAAATAAACCGACAATACCTAGCCAAGCATCCCAGATTGAGAACATATAGAAATTGTGCTTGGGATCTCATGGAAAAAAATTTCTCATCCGTAAATGTCCACTTTATCCCTCACACAGAGAATTTACATGCTGATGCATTGGAAAAAGCAGCCTCAACCTTCTCTCCTCCCACAACTTTCAAATTGAAGTATCACATTGAAATCAGATACAAACCCTCTATACCAGACAATATATGACACTGACAGGTCTTTGAGGATGACGAACAAATTAAGAAATTTCTTGCAGCAGTAGGTGAATTCTTCGAAACTCATGCAGACCAAGAAAATCAAAATGACCCGATATGGATCATGCAAGAAGGGGAAGATCTTGAAGCCTTCTGAGAAAAAATTGTGGATCATCGTATGCTAGTCCTAAAAAAAAAACAAATTCTGAAAGGATTGATTCCTTTAGAAAGACATTTTGATCAGAATGACGTACCTGTAAAATCCACTTTACAACCCCAACCAGAAGAAGTGGAGGACTATGATTTGGGAACTGAAAAAGAATCCAGGATAGTAAAGATATCCAAGTTCCTTCCTCTCGAAATGAAAAGTAAGTATAAATACCTACTCAGACAGTATAAGGATGTTTTCGCCTGGTCTTATGATGAGTTAAGAACATATGATACTTCCGTAATTGATCAAAAAATACCTTTGAAGCCTGGGGTCAAACCTTTTAGGAAAAAACTTAGACAGATCAACCCCATTTTGTTACCTGTGATCGAAAAAGATGTTAAGAAACTTCTAGATGCGAAAATAATCGTACCTCTGAGATATTCGGACTGGGTAGCAAACCTGGTCCCAGTCAGGAAAAAAAGCAAGGAAATTATATTGTGTGTGGATTTCAAGAATCTTAATAAGTCATCTCTCAAGTTTGCCTCCGAACACACCATCGCCGCGGTGCTCCTACAAAAGAACGAAGAGAGATTCGAATAACCGATCGCCTTTTTCAGCAAAAGCCTTAGAGACGCAGAACTGAAGTATGATATAATAGAAAAATAGGCATACGCCATGGTAAAAGAATTAAAGGCATTCAGAACGTATGTACTATACTCAAAGATAATTGCGTACGTGCCTACCAGTTCTGTGAAAGATATATTGGTGCAGTCGGATAACGATGGAAAAAGAGGGTGATGGCTCGCCAAAATCCAAGAATTTGATCTGGAAGTTAAACTGACCAAATTGATAAAAGGGCAAGGCCTAGCCAAACTCTTACCCGAGTCGAATTTTAGAGCCCTAGACATCAATTGCCTACAGGAAGGTGACGAAGATACAGACCTAAATGAGCTGAATGAGGAAACAAGTCCAAACAAGATCGAAGAGAAGTTCTTATCATTGGGATGGTATAGAGAGATAGTGTCATACCTGCTAACTCTAAAATGTCCAAATGATCTATCACCATCTAAAGCTAGAACTTTAAAACTCCATGCAATTAAATATTGTATCGTCGAAAGTCATCTATATTGGAAAGATCCACTCGGTTTCCTGCTAGTCTGTTTAGTTGAATCGAAAACTCAGCGGGTTATAGATGAATTTCATGAAGGAGTCTGTGGGGGGCATCACGCATGGAGAGCTACAGATTACAAGATCTTGAGGGATGGGTACTACTGGCCAAAACGATTTTCGGACATCAATGCTAAAGTGCGTTCCTGCAACCCTTGTCAACTATTCACAGGTAAACAGAAGCTCTCGACACTGCCTCTAGTTTCGGTCAAAGCTGAAGCCCCATTTCAGAAATGGGGTCTAGATTTCATAGGTGAGATTAACCCCCATTCCAGTGCTCAACACAAGTGGATCTTAATAGCTACAGATTATTTTACTAAGTGGATGGAAGCCATTCAACCAAAAGGGAAACAAACTTGGTGGTAATCGATTTCTTAGAAGACAATATTTTGTCAAGATTCGGTTATCCCTGAAAGATAGTTACTGACAATGCCTAGGCCTTTAAATCTATGGCTATGATCAGCTTTTGTCAAATATATAACATCGTTCTTGGCCATTCCACAGCATATTACCCCCAGGGAAATGGATTGGCCGAGTCATCTAATAAGAGCCTGGTAAATATAATAATGAAGGTATTAGATGAAAACAAAAGGTCTTGGCATGTGCACTTAAAATATGCATTGTGGGGTAATCACATAAGAACTAAAAGGTCTATTGGAATTTCGCCTTTTCAAATGGTCTATGGCACAGATGTTGTTCTACCTATAAACCTAGTGCTACCAGTAATGAAGTTATGGCAGGATCAAAATGAAGAACCCAATCATGTCACCAGGAGAATTAACCAGTTGATTGAGGTTCAACAACAATATAGAGTCGAAGTAGATGAAAAGATGTAGAAGTACCAATATGACATGAAATTATTATTCGATCGCAAAGCAAAGGACAGATAATTCCTCCCAGGTGATTTAGTGTTAAGGTGGGATGCAATAAAGGAAGAAGTAGCAAAACATGGTAAATTTGACCACCTCTTGTATGGACCATTCAGGGTCTTGACTCTGGAAGGAAAAAATTCTTTCCTACTGGAAAATATAGATGGAGAAGTCCTCAATGCCCCTGTCAATGGGCAGTATCTAAAGCATTACATGATGTAACAGTCGCCAGATTCAAAATAAATAAATAAATTATATATATATTTTGTGTACATATATGTATTTTCATTTAAACATTGCTTTTGATTTTTTTTTTATTTTTTTTTCTTGTTCATGAACTTTCGACACATTTCGGATAAGATTCATATTTTCCTTTTACAGGATTCCAGCTACATATGAAACAAGCAGGAGAAGTAAACTGAAAGTCGATGTCAGAAATAAATCAACATAAACAGGTGATACCTAAAGTAATTTCATATTGCACAAAGAAAGTGAAATGAAAAGGTAAAGATGAGATTTCTAAAAAGACATGTTATAAAGGACTGTTAAAGAAGACCGAGGTAACACGATTCAAACTTCAACATCAGCTGAACTGATAAATAACTGAGTTGTTTCTTGTTTTAATAATCTTTGAAAAAATTAAGATAATTTAAATGATTCACCCGATTTAAAAACAGTCAGTCAAAGTAAAGTATCCCTGAAAATATCTACAAGAGTCAGTTTTGAATTGTATAACCTCTGTATTCTCAGTAAGTAAGTCACTACCTGACATCCTTTCTATCTTTGGGTTTACCCCTTAAAATGTCACCATCTTTTCGTTTCATATACGAAGGGACAAAAGTTTTTCGTTTCAACCTCATGAGCTTCAAAGCAGATTATGGAAAGAAAGCGGGTCTTCACAACTACTCGATCCCCTGCTAAGCGAAGGAACGTTTAGAGTGATCCTGACTTTCCTAGGTTTTTCAATGGCATCAGAGGATTGAAGCTTGCTCAAATAGAATGCCCTTAAAAGGTTATTTTCCTTTTTCTCCCTAAGAACGAAGATGTTGTGAAGGTCAAAGGAAGGTTGGTATTGAGTAATCAAAGTAAGTTGACATACCTATCATGAAAAATATTACACAGATATTAGCCCTGATACAAACTGATTGCCCCCATCTTCGCACTCTAAAAGGAAAATTATAAGACAGGTGGTGAAAGGAAATTCATAAATGATTTCCCCCACCTAGTCCGAGAGACGATGAAAGGAAATTCATAAATGATTGCCCTCGTCTCAACATTTAAATGCACAAATATATTCCGAAGTGGTGAAAGGAAATTCAGTAAAAGGGGTCAGATAACTTCACCGAGGTACTGAACAGGCTCGCTGGTAGTGAAGCAATATCTGAGATATCAGAAAGGATGTTATACATGAATATCACTCTACTCTGGTAACCAATGATTTTTAAAACCTGATCCACATCCCAAATTCAGACGAGACTTCCCAATTAAAAGCACATAATCTTATTCTTTTGATGCAAGCCGATAGCCACAAGATCTATTGGGTCTCCTAGGACTATTTCGATTGTCTTAAAGCAGACCTGATTTTAGTAGTGGGAAAGGGAAAGTTGGGAAAGAGATTACAGATAAGTTTAAAAAGAGTATCTGATTTTGAAAAAGCTTTTCAAAGTAAAGAACGAAGTCTCTTTCCCTCTTCAATACCCTATTCTTGGGAACCTTTTTGCCTGATTGAGCTATTGACTCCATTTACCCAATATTGGCATGTGGTCTACTGTTCTTCCCGCCTCACAAGAAGGTGGGATCCCTAGTTGGAGCCTATGTTGGATCCACCCTTGATTTTTCTAGCCCGTCACAAGTTTCATTCTTAATGCTCAAAATATAAAGATGGTTTCCATGTTTTTTCTTGAGATATCGAGATCTCTGAAGTTCTATCATGCGAATAGCGATGATTGTTATACTCTCAAAACAAGTCCTATCTTTTGTTAAAACTTTTATCCTTTTGTTCCACCTCGGGATCTCGTATGTCAGATACTATAAGCCATATAAGTCACACGCCCCGAGCTACGAAACAACGAAATCGTTTTAATATTTTACTCAGGACAGTAACAAGGGTAAAGTTTTCCCTAACCCATGTCTAAACATCGTCGGGGTTTCGCACCTCGGCATTCTCCAAATCCAAAAATTTAATGTCGTAGCCCCGATAGCCGAGATCACAAGGTCCTTATTTTACTAACCCGTGTCAAGGTTAAAGGCAAAAGCTAAACCATGGTAAAAGTTTCTGTTGGCATTTCGCCACTCGACATTTTCCTTTTCAAAAGTTACACCATATAAACCCTGACTCGCGAAATCACGATAAGGATATAAACATAATTAATTAATCATTTAATCCAAGATTATCTTCCCTTTTAAGTAAGTCATGTTATGACGATCTCGCGATTTTGCAGCTCAGCATGCAAACTTCCCGAAAACTTATTTTCGAAGCTCCGAGTCGCGATATGATGAATATAAAAATTATGAAATTAATCGAGCCCCAAATTGCGATTACCTTTTTATTAACCAAAGTCAATCATCGCAGTCTCGGGTGTCAGATATTCGAAATGTTATAGTAAATTCCCCGATATAACGAGTACCGAAATATTGATTAACATGGGTAAAATTGGATTGATTAAGCTAAATCAATACATGTCTCGCGTTCGATGTTTGCACAATTTACGAGGTAGACTTGGCCTTTCCATACGACACTGGAATTTGAAACCGCCAAAATTTATGGCATTAATGAGGAAATAGGGTAAATCGACGAATAAAGATCGCATTTTTATGACAAAATTTATTTCTAAATATGATTTGATAGGCATGTTCTGAAAGGTACCGCGTTTTCAAATATATATAAGAGTTGTGGTTGATTATAACAAATACATTTTCATATTACGCAAAGAACATTATCTCGGAGTAAACTGAATTCTGTATGTATACGTATTTCTATTGCAGAAGAGCTAAAACACATGCTTCATCCATGGCTCCGCGAAAAGCATCCAAAGCAAATGTTGAGGTTTTGGGACAAGGCTCAGACAATGTTGCTGATACTTTTCCTCAAAGTATCGAATTGGTCCCAAAGTGGTCATTCATTTCAGATATTCTACAAGAAGAATTGGTGGATTATTCTGATGACTCCAGCGACAACAAAAAAGATGATATAACCACCAAATACAAAATAGTCATCCAATCTGGAATGCACAGAGTAGCATCCAGGCCACGGTTGCTTCCATATTATCACATGGTCCAATGGGCATTGGACCATGTGGACATACCGACCAGAACCATCATGAACGAGAAGAAAGTCACCATCAAGAATTTCAGGTTGGAACATCTGCAAACCATGTATACGCTGCCCACGACGTCTGACCACACATATGGCACCAAATTCTTGGACGAATTCAAGCAGCAGGAATGCATACAATATGATAAAACTATGTCCATTTTAATAAAAGATTAGGTTTCGCATGCCACGAAGTTCAGGGATGATAGCCACGACATATATTCAATCACTTCTTTAGATCCCTAGTACAAGTATGTTGCCATGATGACATGCAGACTATATGAGAAACATGACACCTCACATTTTTATCTTTCATGGGTGCCTCTGATGTTTCGGGTCACCGAAGGTAGTTCCTTCGACTGGGTAAAAATACTGTCTGATAGATTGACCAGTCGGGTCACAGAGTATCGGGAGCAGAAAGAGAGTGGGAAGGCGTCTTCATTCTTCATGTCTGTATACATCATGGACTAAATTTTTTCTATGACACCATTTCCATTAATGAGTTGGAGTTGGACTCCGGCTGAAGATGAACCCATACATGTATATCATGCAAAATTATGGGAAAACAAAGCGGGAAATTTTGTGTATGAAATATTTAACTGGGTGATGGTGCCCCTGCATGTAGCCATTTTTGGTCACCCGCCACCCCGGATCTCGGAAAACATAGTAACGAATATGAGCAGCATAGAATACTGGTATGTGGAAACAAAATTTTCATACCTCAAAGTTTTCGGGGCTTTTGTTCCCCTGCATGTGCTACCATTGTTCATTCCCGACAAGCTGGCTTGTCACGAGGTTGCCCGGCAGACAGTAATCAGTGGTATAAGAAAAGAGCTTAAGGGATATTCAAAGAAGGTATGGCCACCTTTTCTTGTTCATTTGAATTATTATTCTTTATTAGATTTTGGGCATGCCAAAGTCGAGGCAGTAGCCCTGGAAGACCTGGTCAGCAACCATTTGGCCAGTTGTGGGCTCAAGGGATTTGAGCATGATAATTCACCCTCATATGACATTTTCCAAGGTGCAAGGTCCTATGTCGAGATCCTGGCTCGGATACAAACTTTAACACCCGAGGAAAGAGCCGATGTTCTGAAGCTCCAGGAACATCGACGTAGCTTTCTTCCCGCAATGTTGCGAGGTGAGGGTCCGAGTACATCGGAGGTGAAACAAAAATATGCCGAAGGCTCTAAAGATGCAAATCTCGATCAATGAAAACACCAAGATGAGGGGGAGCAGACGAAGAGTCCGGAATCAGAGATAAAGAGTCCAAACCTGCCAAAGAAGCAGAGTCTGGTTTCTACTTCGGGAAAATCAGCGAAGTAGATCGGAGAACGTATCACATCAGTTACCCCCTTGCAGTCGACGTAGGGAAATATCGAGGCAGGATGGATATTCAATGAAGAGTTGAGGCCCATAAGGGTGGAAGAACTCCCTCCGAATGAGTTTTTCTTCGATAAGAAGAGAAAGGCGGTAGTAAAAAGGGAATTCTATCACGAAGGAGAGTCAACTACCAAGAAATATAAAATTATAACTGATGGAAAGGACAAGAAGAATGAGAAATTCACCACTGAAATAGTAGGGACACTAGGAGCATATGCCTTGGCAAATCAATTTTCAGTCGAGCTCTTAAAAAACCAACTTAAAAGAAAAAATCACCTCATTTGGACCCTTGAAGCCAGACTAGCCACAACAACAGAGACTGCTAAGGACCAGACGAGCGTAGGAATAGAGCAGGCCAGGTTGGCCGATAAAAACGAGATAGAGTTTCCCAAAACTAAGCTCAAGAAAGAACAGCTGGTGGTCCGAGAAGGTCAGATGCAAGCGAGCTAGCAAAGAGATTTGATCCAACAATTGCAGGCTAGGGTGGAAATCGCCGAGAGCAAAGTGATAGATATTGGGATGTTTTAGTCCCAGGTGATGGAGATTCGGGGCAGAGTCTCTGCGGCACAGGGAAATTTTCTTTCCAAGGTAGAAGCAATCTGGGACAACTGTTTTCTACTCAACCAGGTTTCAGAGAACTTATCCGCTAGAGAAAGGGAAGCCGTAGAAGCTTGGGTGGCCTTCCAAGAGGATGTGATAGCCACAAACAACATGGTTTTCGAAAGTACTCCCACGTTCACCATTTCAGAGCAAACCAGAGGAAAAATTCTATTAAAGGAATGGGAGCATAACATCGTCGAAGGAAAGTAGCAAGCCAAAAATATAACCAATTCCTTAGAAGAGACCTTTAATTCTATAGACGGCGATCTACTAGGCATTGAAAATGGAGGTAATGCTGAGACAGTGATGCAAATGAATGTGGCAAAAGTCTTTCTTGATATGAAGGAAAATGAGGAGGGAGATTCGGTCGATATTTCCCAAGTGACTATGGTGGACATAGTCCAAATAGACAAATGCATGATTAGACCCAACGCACAATTATGTGCCATCGACATCATGGACAGACAGATGGAAGACAGGCTGTCGCAGTTAGCTCGATAATGTTACTTCTTTGAAGCCAACTGTCAAGCGGAACCATCGCGGCTAATATCTCAGCTGGTTGAAAGATGTGTCACCTGTACCAAGCACGTGTGAGGATAAACGTCTGGCACCAAATGAAGACAGAAAAGAAGAAATGGAGCGATTTCTCTCCTCCCTGTCATAACCGAAATATTGTGACTATTGAGATTCTATCTTATTTGTAAAATTGTATAAATATACCACAGAAAGAAAAGAAAAGGGCTGGACCTTTTTGTGTTGATTGTAACAGAGTATTTTACATTTTGAGAGTTAATACAAAGCAAACCTGAAGATTCTCAATTCCGTCACGACTGTGTTATGAGTTTGTTTCCTTGTATCTCATATTTTCATTTCATTTCATATTCATAACTGATGTGCTTCGTTATAATTTAGTACGACCACTACTATAGAGAATGAATTTTGGTTTTCTGTAATTCTTTACTGTTTTTCCTCTGTACCATCTATCAGCATGTGTAAGACCAGTATACACTTTCAAAATTCTACACATATTCTATGCTACATTGGGTTATTTCTCTAAATTTTTCCTCTTCTGTTTATACGTGAGATTCTCCCTTGATAGGAGCCTTACATCATAGACAACTAAATGTTTTTCTCCCACCCCATACATTTTATTAAGATATAAATCAGTTATGGGAAAGAGCCTTTGATTTGCATCCCTATTTCATTCTTGAAACCGTAAATTCTCTTTTATGCGACCAAATTGAGACAACACTTAATCTCTCTCTGAAATTTTCCCTACTTTTCCTGTTCCTCCATGATTGCCCCTGTACCAACACAACCCAATATGGAACCCGGATTATCAAACCAAATGCACATTGCCTTAAATCTTTTCGACACTATTCTTAAAATAGCTACTAACCGGTTCGAACTTGAACATTCATGGGCAGCCATTGAACAAGATGTAATTATCTAGGAACAGTTGGAAGCTAGACAACACCAATGTAGAAATCTTCCTTAGTTTCCTTTTCCGAAGGTTGACGTTTCTCCATTCTCCACCTTTCACCCACTTTCAGATGCCTAGACACTATACTTCTAAGCCTTAAGTATATACTCTAGAACAACAGGTGACATCGAGGCTCCCTTGAGGTACAAACACCTACTGAAACAATGGGTACCCAAGGAACTCCCCGAGTTGGACACCGACTTCTGTGTTAATGAGAGGATGTATCGCATTGCTCCGTCATCCATCCATGGCCTTGGTTTATTCTCCATGGATAGCATAAAGGTAAAATATGGTGGATTAGTTGAATTGTTTGAGTATGTTGGACCATGTTACACTTATGGAGTATGGTTGAGGCTGGTCCAATATATGCCTAGTATGTGGAGATATGCACTCACCGCAAATTATATACAATTGAAAGACAATAATAGGCATAAAGGAGAGACTATGTATATTGATGGAAGGCCAAAGGCATCAGGGAATATTGTAGGTCTTATAAAAATTACAAGGCCTGGGATGACAAGAAAGGAACCCAATTGCATTTTTGAGGAGCGTGTGTAACATCCCGCTCTGGTGCACTGGCAAAACTTATTCTTTGAGGACACTTGCTCGCAAGTGATCTGGATTTTTATTATGATAAAACTTTTTCCTTCATTATGATGCGTTAAGTTATATGGCAGGATGTTTTTACTACTTTGATGTAGACAGGTGTTGCTGACTCAATTTCATTGAGTGTGCAGGGTTTTAGACCTTGAGGATGCAGAGGCATCGGTGGAACTTCCTTGGACTCCGGATTGAGTCAGGGAGTGGGCTATTTGAGTTGTTTCATTTACGGTGATATTGTTTTGTTTTGATGATATGCTATTGATTTTATGATATGTTGTTGACATGATCTAACATGATGGTTGATGATGCAGGCTGACGATAGCTTGCCGACCAGACTCACATATGGAGTAAAGGGG
>ML803576.1:0-21627 GCA_009831015.1 Picea engelmannii | reverse complement strand
TTTTCATACAGATCAGCAAAACTAATGTTGTCTACTTCTTCTTATTCTTCTTCTGCAAGCTCCCATGTTGCAATCCTTTCAGCTACCTCACTGAAAGTATTGAGCCATTCCTCGAAATGCTCATTCTCTTCTTCTTCTGCTTGGGCAGTCTCAAATACCTGCTCCAATTCTTCTTTGACAGTCTCAGCTGGTTGTCTTTCTCTTGTTGTTGTTGCTTTATCTGCAACACAGACTTTGGCCTCCTCTGGGCTAAGTGGTAGGAATATCCCAATTCCCCCAATCATTAGAAGGCTCCTCTGATCCTCCTCTTCTGTCAGCTGCATCTACTGATACAACTCTAACTATGAGCTCATCTAATCTATCATCTCCTACAGCTGATTCAAACTCACCTCTGAGTCCATGAGACTCTCAGATAGCCTCATCTATGTTCCCATGCCCACCTGGAAAATTGGGATTTTTTCACTACCCTCCTGGCAAACTATGAGATCCCGTAGTGATCTCGATCCATTGCCCTCCTGGCAATGTGAAATTCCCTGGCTGTCCTCATGACAGTCTATGATATCCTCAGTTGATCTCAACTCTTTTCCCACCTAGAAATTGGGAATTTATGGGCTGCCCTCCTGGCAGTCCTTGAGATCTTCAGGTGATCCCAATACATCTTCAACATCACTGAGATTTCTCCCAGTCTCTGGCTCACATATCTGAACCATCTTCTCTTCTAGTCTGTTGAGGTTTTCAGCATGCCTCAACCACCTTCTCAACAACCTATAGTGTCTTATAGCCATCAACTCCTTGACTGGCCATTTTGCTTTCATCTTCCTCATGGGCCATTCATATACACATCTAGACTTGGCATTTTGTTGTATCCGCAATGCAAGATTTTCCATTTATGCCCTTATATTAGCGAGCTCTTCATCTATTTTAGATCCACTCATCAGCTCTAGGTTCTTCCTTCTAGCATATCTACGGCCTTTAGTAGCCATATCGTTGTCCCTATTTGCTCTCCTGGAAAACCTACTACTGTCACTCTGAAATCCTGAGTGTTACCAACTTCATCTACAGTCCTCCTAACTATCTGTGGATTGTTGCCTACTTGCAAACAATCCTTACAAAGTTTCAGCACTTTGTCTCCTTCTTGCTCCTCCTGTCTAAAATATACAAACAAAATCTGAGCTCTGATACCACTTGACGCAGACCTATCGGCCCTCAGGACAAGATCCACTCACAGGATCGTTCTTTATCTCCCTTGAGCCAGATCGACTCTTTCAATTCCCCACTGGAATCTCCTTCAAATCAATCCACAGGTCCTTCAGGAAGCTCCCCCTGTGCGAACAAAAATAGGCATGAGCTCCACCTTGACCAAGTGACCACAATGCTAACACCAAGGCCCACTTCCAAAGGCACTTGTCACAATCTTGCGATCTCGCAAGTTTGCGAGTCGAAGCTCTCTACTCCTCCTTGTCAATGCTGTGATACCCGAGATTACGAAATGGGTATAGCTCCCTTCTGTCAACACCTTCTGAGCATGACCTTCGGCTAGGATAAGCGCTAGCACCTCTTGCCACTCACTGCTTTGTGAGTTCAAAGGTTGAACTCTTGCTCTTTCCTTGCGTGATCCTCCGAGACTTGAAATTCAGCTGATGCAGGAGCATCTCTCCACGTCATCCAACCAGCCAGCCAGTCATGTCAGCGCGTGCATTCAAGGCTGAAGAGAGGTGAAACCCTCATCTTCAATTTTGAATTTGAATGTAGTGTTGAGCCATGGAGCCATGCCTTTGTGTAGGCATTAGAGTGGGTAGGCCTTTAAATGTTTGTAACGACTAAGATCTAGATCCGATCTGCAGACTAGACAACGATTCAATGTAATTGAATATGGTAGGTAGGTTGGAGGGAAGAGCTCAAAGAGCCCCCTCAAGAAAAGGATCAATTTGGATCTCATTTGAGAAGAGTTAGTAGACTGATACATCTAGGAGAGAAGAAGAGAGAAGGAGCCGAGACCTTGTTACAGGTTGTGCTCGGGAACACCTTGTACAAACAGACATTTTCCATTTAATATAAACAACAATTTTTCCTGTATATTTCTAGTGTTGAATGAATGTTTGTGAGTGTTCTTTATATGTTGTGAATGTATGTTGTGATTGTGCATTTGAAGGAGTTGTTTTTATTTTAGGCTTAGGAGGTTCCTTGAGGTTTCATGCCAGGAGGGCGTGATAGAGTACTGCAGTATCTGGATACCAGTGCATAGATGCACTTCTGAAATCTGCAGAGTCAGACAAAGACATGCCAAGTGGGCACAGAAGCTGAAATCATCAACTCAGAGGAAGACCTCAAGGTTGTTGAACATCTTGGAGGAAAGGCTGTGGAGAAGAACACAGTTACAGACAGAATCTCTGAGGAGTTCTGTGAAGCTCTGCCATGTGAGCATTGAGCCAGTGCAAGGAGTGCATAGAAGAACATTGTTGTGAGTCCAAAAGAAGACAGAAGCTCTGAGGAGTTATGTAAATCTCTTCCAGGTGGGCATTGAGCAGGTGCAAAGACTGCACAGAAGAACTCTTCTATGAGTTATGTATAACTCTGCCAGGAGGGCGTTGAGACAGTGTGCAGACAGGCACAGGAAGAGAACTCTGTTGAGTTCTGTATTTTGGAGGAAGAATCCACTGAGGGATCTTTGCAGGGTTTTTGAACACCCTAAAGGATTCAATAAGAGGTTGCTTGAGTGAAGGATAGCCAAGAGGGCATCCAAATTCTCCATCTGCAGGAGAAAGGAAGAAGGATTTATTTCCTTAGAGATCTGGGTGTTTGAGAAGCTCAGGAGAGATATCACTTTGTGTGCGTGAAGACTCTACAGAGGCACATAAGTCAAAGAATCCCTCGAGGATTCGGAGGACAATATTAGGAGGAGTAGTGTTTTCAGCGCACAGAGACATAGCTACAAGGAGCGCAGAGGTTGAAGAACTCTTTGGAGGAGTTCAGAGTCTATAAAGCTTAGGAGAGACAACGTTTTCATATGCGTAGGCGAGGACTTGAAATTGTGGAGATCGCAGAGGAAAGGAAAAGGTTGATGCCTTTAGTCTTGGATAAATCTTCCAAGCATCGGAAGAAAGCACCAAAGCTCGGGAGGAGCAACAGTTGTCGTCGGATCTACCGAAAGGATCTGTACCATTGAGAATTTCATGTCCAGGGAACAATAGGAGGGGCGCACAAGGAGGATGGATCTGGACCATTGGATCTTGATCCAAATACCCGTCAATCATTGAATCTAACAAGAGTTGCGAGGGAGTTAAGCCTTCATGAACATGGAGAAGAAAGTCCCAAAAGAGTTGGCTTATCGAGATTTTGGCAATCAAGATATCAGAAGTCCTAAGGACAGGAGATCAAGAATCTCCAGGATGAAAACCCCAAAACAGATCCGAGTTGTCCATTGGTTGGGATACATGGCAGAGACTGAGAGTCTGTTGGAATTTCGCATGTCAGAATTTCGGGGATCGAAGGGACAAGATGCCAGGACAATTCGACATTTGATTTTGAAAAATCGCAAAATGGATGTGGACCGTCAATCTTGAGTTGACGCGTGGCAAAAATTGAGGCCTTCAGGAAAAATCCGAAAAGGGGAGATCCCATCGACATATCGAGATTCGGCATTTCACGAATCCTAAAGACAAGATGCCGGAGAATTTCGGCATTTGAAACTACGAAGTCCTGAAAGAGATCAGGGACCATTGGTCTAGCGAACGATCATGACCATTGATCGTGATCAAGGTGGAAAAAGGACCATCTGATGTCACTTCAACACATTAGAGGTCGGGAGTGCGAAGGAGTAGCGGCGAGGAAGAGTCTCACATCGGGAAAACCTGAAACGTGAAATCCCGAAAGGGGTTTCCTAGATGACATCATATCGGAGTTTCGGGGATCAAAACTTCGGGGATTTCGAGGACAAGAGCCCAAGGACATTTTGGGAACGAAATTCCTAAAATCGTGAAAAGGTAAAGGCTCAGGATTATCAGGATTATCATCATTCGACATTTCGCGAATCCTGAGGACAAGACGTTCGGAGCATTTGAATCGCGAAATCCCGAAAGGGGTTTCCTAGCTCACGTCATATCGGGAAATCGGGATTCGGAGGATCAGGAATCCTGCAGACAAAGTGTCCATGTGTTATGGCATTTGAAAGCCCAAAATCGCGAAGACATAGGACTATAGTCATAGGGAATAGTGGTCACATGGACCAGGAAATAGCCATGGGGGCTAAAGACTATTAAAGTGTTTCGGCGCATCGGCGTTTTGTGGATTGGCATTTTGGGGGTCCAGTGGACGAGAGGTTGAGCACTTGGGTTTCACAACCCTGAAAATAGAGCCGTGGTTTTATGTGTAGTGGTCGTGTGGGCCAAGACTTAGCCCTGAGGGTTAGTCTCCAAGAAAGAGGTGCATCGACATATCGAAAGATCGGTGATCAAGAGATCACGAGAACAGTGGTTCTCGTGACATCGAGAATTAAGAAACCCCGACACCCAAAGTTTTCATTTCCTCTGGCGAAAATGTTCACGGTCTCATTCGAGCCGTGAAGGCAAAGGAAGGACCCATGAAACGAATTTTAACAGAGATTCTAGTGGGAATCGAAAGAGCCACTTCGGCTCAGGAAGATAGATGAACTATCCTTAAGACCGAGAGGTTAGCGCAGAGACTCTGTCGAGGCAGAGAGGTGGCTTCTGCGTCAGTTATGGTATCAAAGCCTGATTCTTTCTTGTATATTTCAGGCAAGGGAAGCCAGAGAAGGAAAACACTCTGAAACACACAACAAGTGGCATCAGAGAGAGAACTATGTTTGTATATTTCAAGCAGAGGGAGAAGGCAAAAGAAGACAGGGTTGTTGAAGACTCTGTGGTGATTATTCGTGGGTAGGCAGCAATTGAGAAGACAGTCAACGGGACTGCAGGAAGAGGTTGAAGCACTCAAGTTTGCAGGAGTGAGCAACAGGTTTTCCAGGAGAGCAGACAGAGACAACGATATGACTACTGAAGGCCATAGATATGCTAGAAGGAAATGTCCAGAGCTGATGAGAAAAGATGAAAGGGGGAAAGAACTTGCCAACATCAGGGCAAGAATGGAACAGCTTGAACTACAGATGCAGCAGAATACCAGGTCAAGATGGGTACACAAATGGCCCATGAAGAGAAAGGTAAATTGGCCAGTCAACAAGTTGATGACTAGAAGACAACGTAGGCTATTAAAAGGTTGGTTGAGGCATGTTGAAAACCTCGACGAACCTGAGGATATGGTTCAGATATGTGAACCAGAGACTGGGAGAATTCTTGGTGAGGATGCTAGAGAATGGAGATCAGCTGAAGATCTCAAGAACTACTAGGAGGGCAGAAATGAAATTCCCAATTTCCAGGTGGGCAATGTATTGAGATCGCTATAGGATCTCACAGACTACCAGGAGGGTAGTAGGAAAATCCCATATTTCCAGGTGGGAAGGGATGAGAAGGTGATTCTAGATCAGCTCGAGGAGCTGACAGAGCAGATGAGCTCAAAGATGGGGTTGGATCAGCAGCTACAGCTGACAGAAGAGGAAGATCGAGAGAATCTTCTAATGATTGGGGGAGTTGGAACATTCCTACCACTTAACCCAGGGGAGGAAAAATTCTATGTTGTCGATGATGTAGCAGAAGAAAGGTAGCCAACTGAGACTGTCAGGGAAAAATAATTGGAGCAGGTATCTAAAGCTGCCCAAGCAGAAGAAGAAGATGAGCATTCTGAGGAGTGGCTCAATATTTACAGCTAGGAGACTAAAAAGATTGCAACCTAGGAGATTACAGAAGGAGAAGAAGAAGCAACAGACAACATTTGTTTGGCTGATATGTGTGAACATATCGAAGCCCTAGAGAGAAGGGTGATAGTACAGGGCGTGCACATCCAACATGCGAAGTTGGAAGCAACAAAGGGAGAAGGCATGGGAGATCATGGTGATCTACCCATTTGTAGAAAATTTTTGCAGCTGAGGAGACTGCATGGGGAGAGCCAGCCATGAGAGCAGCTAGACAAAGTGATCAAGGAGATCCGAGAGATCATGATTAGGTCAGAAAGGAATTCCAGCGAGGAGCAACTGAGCAGAAAAAAAGCAGTAGCAGCAATAACAGTGCAGAAGCAGCAACAACAACAAGGGAATGGAGTGAAGAGACAACTCCAGAAATTTGTTTGGGATCCAAGAGGATTTCAACAGATGAGATGGGAAGCTCATGAGCAGAAGCTCATGAATTTTGCAGCTAAGGGGTGTGATGCAGGAGCATCTCTCCACGTCAGCCAGCCAACCAACGAACCATGTGAGCGCATTCATTCAAGGCTGAAGAGAGGTGCAACACTCATCTTCATTTTTTAATTTGAATGTAATTAATATTGTAGGCTATTGATCCATGGAGCCATACCTTTGTGCAAGGATTAGAGTGGGTAGGCATTTAAATGTTTGTAATGGCTGAGTTCTAGATTTGATCTACGGACTAGACAACCATTCAATGTAATTGAATAGGGTAGGTAGGTTATAGGGAAGAGCTCGAAGAGCCCCCTCAGGAAAAGGATCAATTTGGATCTCATTTGAGAAGAGTTAGTAGAATGATAGAGCTAGGAGAGAATAAGAGAGAAGGAGTCGAGACCTTGTTACAGGTCATGCTCAGGAACACCTTGTACAAATAGGCATTTGCCATTTAATATAAACAACAGTTTTTCCTGTATATTTATGGTGTTGAATGAATGTATGTGAGTGTTCTTTATATGTTGTGAATGTATGTTGTGATTGTTCATTAGCAGGAGTTGTTTTGATTTCAGACTTGGGAGGTTCCTTGCGGTTTCATGCTAGGAGGGCGTGACAGAGTACTGTGGTCTCTGGATACCAGTGCATAGATGCACTTATGAACTCTATGGAGTCAGACAAAGATGTGCCAGGTGGACACAGAACCCGAAATCATCAACTCAGAGGAAGACCTCAAGGTTGCCGAATACCTTGGAGGAAAGGGTGTGGAGAAGAACATAGTTGCAGACAGAATCTATGAGGAGTTTTGTGAAGCTCTACCAGGTGAGCATTGAGCTAGTGCAATGAGTTCATAGAATAACTCTGTTGTGAGTTCAAAAGAAGACAGAATCTTTGAGGATTTCTATAAATCTCTGCCAGGTGGGAATTGAGAAGGTGAAAAGAGTGCAAAGAAGAACTCTGTTGTGAGTTCTGTATAACTCTACCAGGAGGGCATTGAGATAGTGTGCAGGCAGGCACAGGAAGAGAACTCTGTTGAGTTCTGTATTTTGGAGGAAGAATCCACTGAGGGATCTTCGCGGGGTTGCTGAACACCCTAAAGGATTCAACAAGAGGTTGCTTGAGTGAAGGATAGCCAGGAGGGCATCCAAATTTTCCATCTACAGGATAAAGGAAGAAGGATTTATTTCCTTATAGATCTGAGTGTTTGAGAAGCTCAGGAGAGATAGCAATTTGTGTGCGTGAAGGCTCTACAGAGGCGTAGAAGTCAAAGAATCCCTTGAGGATTCGGAGGACAAGCTCAGGAGGAGTAGTGTTTTCAGCGCACAGAGCCATAGCTGCAAGGAGCACAGAGGTTGAAGAACTCTTTGGAGGATTTCAGAGTCTATAAATCTTAGGAGAGGCAACATTTTCATACATGTAGGCAAGGACTCAAAATTGTGGAGCTCGCAGAGGAAGGGAAAAGGTCGAGGCCTTTAGTCTTGGAGAAATCTTCCAAGCATCAGAAGAAAGCGCCAAAGCTCGGGAGGAGCAATAGCTGCCATCAGATCTACTGAAAGGATCTGGACCGTTGAGAATTTCACGTCCAGGGAGCAGTAGGAGGGGCGCACAAGGAGGATGGATTTGGATCGTCAGATCTTGATCCAAATACCTGTCAGCCATTGGATCTAACAGGAGTTTCGAGGGAGTTAAGCCTTCGTGAACAGGGAGAAGAAAGTCCCGAAAGAGTTGGCTTATCTGGATTTCGACAATCGGGATATCGGAAGTCCTAAGGACAGGAGATCGGGAATATCCAGGCTGAAAACCCTGAAATAGATCTGAGCCGTCCATCGGTTGGGATATGTGGCAAAGACTGAGAGTATGTTAGCATTTTTCATGTCAGAATTTCAGGGATCAAAGGGACAAGATACCGGGACATTTCGACATTTGATTTCGTGAATTAGCGAAATGGATGTGGACCATCCATCTTGAGGGGACACGTGGAAGAAATCAAGGCGTCGGGGAAAAATATCGAAAGGGGAGATCCCATTGACATATCGAGATTCGACGTTTCATGAATCCTAAAGACAAGATGCCGGAGCATTTCGACATTTGAAACTGTGAAGTCCTGAAAGAGATCAGGGACCGTTGGTTTAGTGGACGATCATAGTCGTTGATCATGATCAAGGAAAAAAAAGGACCAGCTGACATCACTTCGGCACATTGGAGGTCAGGAGTGTGAAGGAGCAGCGATGATTAAGAGTCTCTCATCGGGAGAACCTAAAACGTGAAATCCTGAAAGGGGTTTCCTAGCTAATGTCATATCAGAGTTTCGAGGATCGGAACTTCGGGGATTTTGAGGATGAGAGCCCAAAGACATTTCGGGAATGAAATTCCTAAAATCGCGAAAAGGTAAAGGCTCAATATTATCGGGATTATTGGGATTCGATGTTTTGTGAATCCCGAGGACAAGACATTTGGAGAATTTGAATCACGAAATCCTGAAAGGGGTTTCCTAGCTAACGTCATATCGGGAAATCAGGATTCGAAGGATCGGGAATCTTGAGGACAAAGTTTCCATGCATTTCGGAATTTGAAAGCTTGAAATTGTGAAGACATAGGACTGTGGTCATAGTGAATAGTGGTCACATGGACCAGGAAATAGCCATGGGAGATAAAGGCTATTAAAGCATTTCGGGGCATTGACGTTTTGTGGATCGACATTTTAGGGGTCTAGTGGACGAGAGGTTGAGTGCTTGGGTTACACGACCCCAAAAATAGAGCCCTGGTTTTATGTGTAGTGGTCATGTGGGCCAAGACTTAGCCCTGAGGGTTAGTTGCCAAGAAAGAGGTGCATCGACATATCGGAAGATCAGTGATCGAGAGATCACGAGAACAGTGGTTCTCGTGACATCAAGAATTAAGAAACCCTGACTCCCGAAGTTTGCATTTCCTATGGGGAAAATGTTCACGGTCGCATTCGGGTCATGAAGGAAAAGGAAGGACCTGTGAAATGAATTTTAACAGAGATTCTAGTGGGAATTGAAAGAGCCACTTTGGCTCAGGAAGATAGACGAGCGATCCTTAAGACCGGGAGGTCAACATAGAGACTCTGTCGAGGTAGAGAGGTGGCATCTGCGTCATCAATGAAGGGTGACTTTCATTTCACACTTCTCGCAACTCGCCACTTCATGAGTTTCAATGTCGAACTCTTGTGCTCTTATCTCATGAATCCATGAGATGCGATAAGTCAATGGAGTGTTGACTCCTTTCCTCTTGGCGACGCGTGTCCACCTATCTGTCACACATGCCCCACCTTATGGCTCTGCCACGTGTCCTCTTGTGCTTGACTCTCGACACTTCGCTACTCATGAAGTTGAAAATGACTCCTTTCAACTTCCAAACCCTCTAACATGCGATAGATGATGGGGTTCCTGATCCAACAGTCCTCCCATTCTCTGGATCCAATGGCTATCTTTACTCCTCATGATTTCATGGCTTCATGACTTGGAGCACCCAACTCTTGGGCCCTTACCTTACAAACCTCCAAGTTCATGAGATCCCTTAATCTCTGCCACTTATCCTCCTCCAATGGATGGCTATGCTTCTCTCATGACTTCACCAGTCGCGACTTGGAGCACCCAAATCCTGGGCTCTCACCTTGCGAACCTCTGAGTTCGCGAGATCCCTAGATCTCTGCCACCTTTCCACCTCAAATGGATGGTCCCGATCTTCTCACGACTTCACCACTCGCGAAGTCGAAGGACTTCCTTCTCTAAACCCTGAAGTTTGAGTCCCCAATAGAGAGGTTCTCATGACACATGTCCACTCTCAGATGAAAGGCTCAGATTTCCTTGGGACTTCGCTACTTTTGATGTCAAGTTCCCGGACTTTCATCCTCGGGACCCCCGAACTCTCGAATGTCGATATCCCGATATCACCCCTTTCGGGACTTTCTCTCTGTTTCTCTATGCATGAGGTCTAACCCTCATGCAACTCTCGACAGATCTAACGACTGTCGTCGATTCTGAACAGGATCCAATGGCTCAGAATCTCTTCAGCTCTTTCTCTCCTCCTGCTACTCCCTAGACATGAAATCTTATCCAACAGCTCATAATTTCTCGACTGATCCGACGACAGCTATGGCTCCTCTTGATATTTAGCATTTTTCTTCCAGTCTTGGAATAATTTCGAATGTTCAAAGGCCTTGACCTTTGTCCTCCTTTGTCTGCGAACTCTGCAACTTGAGTCCTTCCTGCGCGTATAAGAATGCTACTTCTCCCAAGATTTTTCTCTCAAATCCTCAAGGGATTCCATGCCTTTTGTGCCTCTATAGAGTCTTTTCACACAAAGTGATACTCTTTTGAGCTTCTCCAATACTTAGACCTTAAGGAAATGAATCCTTCTTCCTTTCTCCTACAGATGGAGAATTTGGATGCCCTCCTGGCTATCCCCTACTCAAGCAACCTCTTGCTGAGTGTTTCAGGGTGTTCAACAACCCTATGAAGATCCTTCAGTGGACTCTTCTTCTATTTTTCCGAACTCAAAGGGTTCTTTTCCTCTCTGTTCCTATCTGCACACTGTCTCAATGCCCTCCTGGCACAGTTATACAGAGCTCCCAACTAATATTTTGTCTTCTTTTGAACTCACAAAAGAGTTCCTCTATGTACTCCCTTACACCTTCTCAATGCCCACCTGGTAGAGCTTTACAGAACTCCTCAAAGATTCTGTCTACAACTGTGTTCTCCACAGCCTTGCCTCCTGAGGTGTTCAATAACCTCAAAGGCCTTCCTTTGAATTGTTGATTTCAGCTACTATGCCCTCCTAGCACATCTTTGTCTGATTTTGCAGAGTTCAAAAGTGTGTCTATGCACTGGTATCCAGAGACTGTAGTACTCTGTCATGCCCTCCTGGCATGAAACCAAAAAGAACCTCTCAAGCCTGAAATCAAAACAACTCCCTGCAAATGTCTAATATACGTTTACAACATAAATTAAACACACATAGACATTCATTCAACACATGAAATATGCAGGAAAAATTGCTATTTGTATTAAAATGGAAAATGCCTATTTGTAGAAGGTGTTCTTGAGCATGAACTATATCAAAGTCTCAGCTCCTTCTCATCTCTTACCACTCTCAAAATGAGATCGAAATTGATCTTTTACATGAGGTGGCTTTTCGAGCTCTTCCCTCCACACTCACCTACCCTATTCAATTACATTGAATGGGCTGTCTAGTCCACAAATCAGATCTAGATCTCAGCCTTACAAACATTAAAAGCCTACCTACTCTAATGCATGTGCAAAGGCACAACTCCATGGATCAACAACCTAAAACATTAAATTACATTCAAATTCAAAATTGAAGACGAGGGTTGTGCCTCTCTTCAGCCTTGAATGCACATGATGACGTGGCTGGCTGGCTGGCTGGCTGGCTGGAAAATGTGGAGAGATGCTCCTACATCAATATCCCACTCCCTTGTGTATGAATCAACCTCCAAGGAACCCAAATTGTTCCACTGATATAACCTTTGATAAGATTATTTTCAAACATGCAGCAATCACTTTAGAAAGGATATTGTAAATGAAGTTGCATGATGATATCAGACGAAAATACTCAAAGGAATCCGACTTTTCAACTTTAGGGATAAGTGCAATGAAGGAAGTGTGAATGGTCAGATTTGCATAGATCCTGTGTGAATGGCATTTTTTTTTTTTTTAAATACCCCAATATTGGTTGCTTTAGTGACCAACTTGTTAGTCGTTAGAGCGACCAACCTGTTCATCGCTAGTATAGAAAATTGTTCTCAAACATTAACAGGTTAGTCGCTTTAGCGACTAACCTGTTAGTTGCTAAAGCGACCAACCTGTTCGTCGCTAGTATAGAAAATTGGTCGCAAACATCAACAAGTTGGTCGCTTTAGCGACTAACCTGTTAGTCACTAGAGAGACCAACTTGTTCATCGTTATTCAGTTATTGACTAACTGATCCTCCTTCTTTTGACCTTTTTAACTGATGGTTTGGTCGTTCTTGGGACTAATATTAGTCGATTGACCGACTAAAATTCATCGCTAGCCGAACATTTCCCTATTGTGAATAGGCTTCTTTTTCAGGTCACTAGACCAACGAATATCCATGTGTGGTTTCTAGACCGACGAATGAATTCTGATGAAATTTTTTTTTATCTTGGTCGCAAAAATGACTCTATGCTGACGAAAATTCATCTCTACTTCATCGCAAAAATGTTCAAATTTAATAGTGAACGTACCTTCTCTCATACCAATTGTTTGAATACTGAGAGGGGGGGTGAATAAGTATTAGGAAATTTGTATCACTTGCAATCACAAGATGAAAACATTTAAGATATCAACAATTTACCACTTATGATTGCATTCAAGATACCATAAACATGTAACCACAAATACATAGTCCATAAGAATTGTATGTGGAAACCCAAATGGGAGAAAACCACATAATTATTTCTTATATATAAGAACATTTGATTCATAGGAAGCACCAACATCCAAAACTCTCCAACATCAAATGGAAGGAGACACAAACCCCCTATTTGTAGGCTCCAACCTGAAGGGATGTACAAGTACCTATCCTTTCCCCTTCCTTTATCCATTTAATATAAATTGAGACTCAACCTGTCACTGTTATTGTAACTAATAAGGATACATCATCATCAAAACTAGATACAACCTAACTAATACATCATCTTCATAAAAAACTGGATCCACCACCACTAATATATCATCATCATCAAAATTGGATACACCATAACTGATACATCAACATTAACAACCTAGGTCCACTTAGAAACTAGATCCACAAAAATATCCTAGATCCACATGGGTCCACTTATAAACCCCAACATCACTTCTTAAATTTACATAAAAGGCTACTTAGAACTGTACCTCAAATATGTAAACTTGTAAGATCCACCACAAGCTCAATTTTCCATTTATGATTCTAAAAATTGGACCTAATATATTAGGACATTTTATCCTTCTTATGAAACAATTTTAATTCATTTGGGCCTACCAAGCTTCAGATATAATTGTTTTATCTCAAACATGTAATGCCATTTCTAAGGCTTCATAGAAAAATAAAAATAAATTTGTATTTTTGCACCAAATGTAAACCTTTAACAATAATTTCTATGGCACTAATTTCCAAAAATTTAATTTTCAAATTTCACATTTTACCAAATAATTTCAATATTCATAACTTGATTCAAGAGAAAGTAAAATAGAAAAACACTTGTTCAAGATGTTGTCCCTTGAGGTGCTGAAATTGTCTGCTACCAAAATCTTCATTGCCTTCTACCAAGATCTTGAAGCTACCTGAAAATTGAGTGTTTTCCTCCCAGCCAGCTAGGAACAGAGCCTCTCTAGCTCTCTAGCTCCAGGAAATCTAATTTCCTATCCCCTGATCCAAAAATCCCAACAACTCCAGCCCACTAGTAATCCCACCCAAATTTCTCCACCATTTCCTCCTCAACTCTCTCCTTCCTCTCCCTTCTCGAATCCCCCTCCCAATGTACCCAAACCCCTTTCTTATCCCCCTCATCCACCTACTTCCCCCCCTTCATAAATTTTGCAACCTGCCTTATACCTTATCATTCATTCCCTACCTACCCCAAAGCAACAAAATATTAATTCTTTTGATTTTTGCATTACTGGATTTAAAAGATAAATATAAAATTTTATTAATGCAATAATAAATTGACTTAATTTAACTAAATTAATCATAATAATCAAATTAAATTAATTGGTTGTTACATACACCCACCCTTTAAAAACATTCGTCCCGAAGTTATAGTAACTTACAATACAAGGATAGCAATAACATGATCCATACATCTAAATCAGATACACACATCATCAATTTACACATTCATAAATACTAGTATACATGTGGAAGGAATGTATGCATAACTAGCACATACAATACTCACACATGTACTAATGACAATAATTATCACATCTAATGTAATTCATGCATGCTTCCAATCCCATCATAAATGTTATTCATTTCATGAAGAATAATAAACCATTTAAAATATTTGTAGAATCCTTCAATTATAATAATTTAAAACAAGCAACATTAACCTAGATAATTGTAGTTTAGTTAAGAATTGTTTTTTTTTAACTCGAGGAAATCAGGAAGTTCTGCTAGAAGATTAAAACTTCACACACTCTCAACTACTTCTAATCATCCTTCCTCCCTAACCTACTTCCATATTCCATGCATATCCTTCATCTGTTGGACTATCCTTGAGCATCAATTATATTGACCTAACTCCATATAGAACCCATAAGAGGAAGTGTCAACTACCTTGAGCAAGCTTCCCTAGTAGGAAACTTGAAGTCATCATCACATTTCTAGGGGAGTGTGATCTAACACCATCCTCCAATGACTCCAGGCTTCATAGGATACATGGTGGGAAATTCCTCCACCCCTCTTGATAGAACTAGGGTCAACACCCTATCATGGACCATATAGTGGCACTGTATTATTGAGATTTTGTCATTGTATATTCAGTTTCATGCATTCATGCTACCTAAAAAAAATAAATCATGCACTTTCCCACATATCATAGAAATACATTTGAACTGAAATAATTTCACATACAAATATTCATACCATACTATTTCTTGGTCGATGTTCACAACATAAACCCTTTATTATCATTATCCTTTGTCTATTTCATAGCCGATTAACCTATATATTAATTATAGAAAAAACTCATGCATATCCATACACATTATCAAGTAAATGCATTTAACCATATCATTAACTCAGTATCCATGTACCAACATATTTAAATTTCAAAAATTTCAAGAAACATTATCACATAAATCACATAACAATAAAAATTCATAGTATTTACATTCACATAGGTCCATATGTCCAAAATTTAAAGTATGAAGTAATCAATGTTCCACAGATCATAAGAAAATAAATATATGACTATGCCATAAGTAATTATAGTTATCTAACTTAAATGGGTCATTAAATACACCCATATTTTGGGAAAAATAGCCCTGAGGTGGTAAAAAAGTGAGGGATGATCTCGTCATAAGGTCTTTGCATCCTCCCAAGTAGCATATCTTAGGCTATACTTGTCCCACTAGACCTTAAATTGGTCTACCAAACAATTCCAGAGTTGTCAGACCCTACGGTCCAATATGTGTAATGGTTTGACATGATCGTTCCCGTGTCCGAGACCTGTAATTCCTTCCAATATAGTTTTTGAGATTCATCTGCAACATAATGACGTAGAAAAAATACATGAAAAACATTATGAGTTTTATGCAAGTGGTATGGCAGTACGAGAAGATAGGAAATGGGTCCAATTATCTCTTGGATTTTGAACGATCCTATAAATCAAGGTGACAAATTGGTCCCTTTCCCAAACTGAATGGTACTCTTATTAGGCCTGATACAAATGAAAACTTGATCTCCCACTTTATAACTTCGGTCAGTCCTATGTGAATCAACATACATTTTCTATCTATCTTGTGCCTCCTTTAACCATTCTCCAATCTAAATAACTTGTTCCTCCATCTATTAAATCAGTTCCAACCCTATTTTCACTCGATATTCTAACCTTTCATGACTCAATGGTGACCTGCATGGCCTTCCATACAAAGCTTCATAGGGAGAAATTCCAATTGAGTTGTGAAAATTGTTATGGTAGGTGAACTCTATTGAGGGTATGTACTTGTCCCATTAGGTTTGATTATCAACAACATACATCCTAACCATGTCTTCCATAAACTGGTTTACTCTTTCAGTTTTCCCATCTGTTTTAGGATGATATGTCGTGCTTAAGTTCAACTGAGTCCCCTGTGTTGACTGCAAACTTGTCCAAAATCTAGATGCCAATCAAGAGTCCCTATATGAAATGCCTTCTTGGGTAAACCATGCAGAGGAATGACTTCACTTATAAAAAAATGTTCCACATCAGTGAAATCAGAAGTGTCTCTAACTGGAATAAAATGAGCACTCTTGGTCAAATTATCAACTATCACAAGAATGGAATTTTGTCTGTGCGATGTGAGTGGAAATGCCACAACAAAATCCATAGAAATTACTTCCCTCTTTGACATAGGAACATCATATGGTTGTAGGAGTCCTGTCGGGTGCTGATGATAATCCTTCACTTACTGACAATCAAGGAACTTGGTGAAGAAATGGACTACATCATGCTTCATTCCTACCAAGAAGAAAATATTCTCCACATATGCATACATTTTTTTCACATCCAAATGTGTACAGTAAGGTTCTCTATGGGCCTCCTTGAGTATGATTCTTTAAATATCCCCACCCTAGGGGACATATATTCTTCCCTGATACCTTAACAATCCATCTTCTTCAAGGATATACCATTAATACTTTGGCTCTAATTTCCTCTCACTCTACAGGGACGAGGTAACCTTTAAATACCAACTATCTCCAAGAACTTGTCCCAACACTCGCTCCCTAAAATTAACTTTTAAGGGAACTGAGGAGAATATGCATGGCATTCTTCTCACATAATCCAACACGACATTCTCCTTTCACTTGATGTATAAAATTCCAAAATTTTACTCACTCATAAACTCACCCATCGCCTCTTCCTCGCATTGAGATCCATTTGAGTGAATAGATTCTTTAAGCTTTCATGGTATTTTTTGAGCTCAAATATTCACCCCACTAGATAATCCCTCCAAATATTTAGAACTAGCATTACAACTCCCAAATCTAAATCATAAGTAGCATATAGCTCCTCGTGTTTCTTCAACTTTATTAACTCATATGGTATCATTCCCCCATCCTACATTAGTATGGCCCCCAATCCTTTCTTCGAGGCATCCATGTAGAGTGTGAAGTCTCTTTCCATATATGACACTCATAAAATGGGCACACTATTTAGTAACCTCTTAAGCTCAATGAATGAAATATCATATTCCTCTGTCCATTCATATTCGACCCCTTTGCGTTGCAAGGTGGTGATGGGTTTCTCTATCTTAGAGAATCATTCCAAAAACCTTTGATAATAACCAACTAGCCCCATAAAGCTTCTCATCTCATGAGCATTTTTCGGCACTCGCAAATCCATGATGGCTTTCACATTTTTTGGGTCTACAAAAATTCCTTCATTGGAAATGATATGGCCTAAATAATGAATATCTTTCTAGAATAAAAAAATATTTGACAACTTTCCATACAACATGTTCTCTCTAAGGCATGACAACATGACTCACAAGTTTTCCTCATGTTCTCTTTCATTGTTGGAATATATGAGGATATCATCAAGAAAGATATGTATAGAGTGGTCTAGGTACCTTCAGAATATACCATTCATGAGGCTCATGAATACTGATGGTGCATTGGTGAAACCAAAAGGTACTACAATGAACTCGTAATGCCTGAACTAAGTTCGAAACTCAGTTTTAGGAATATCACCTTCCTTAATCCTTAACTTGTGATATTGTGATCGTAGATCAATTTTTGAGAAAACTACTAATCCCTTCATATGATCAAATAGATCGTTTATTCATGGTATTGGGTACCTATTCTTCATTGTAGCATGGTTTAAGTCCCTTTATTCTATGCATAGTTGTAAGGAACCATCTTTCTTCTTGAAAACAATTACTAGTGCACCCCAAGGTAAAAAACTAGGCCTTATCAACCCTAAGTCAAGTAGTTCCTTTAACTACATCTGCAACTCACAAATTTATGGCGTCGTAATCCTATACAATGTCCTGGAAATTGGCTTTGCACTAGGTTTTATCTCAATGGTAAAATCAATCTCCCTCTCAAGAGTAACCCTGGCAACTCTTTTGGAAAAATATTTTTAAATTATGACAATATTGGATACTAATCCATAGAGGATCCTTTCCCTTCATTGACTTCTTCTACTACATATAGTCAAAAACCTTGTCTCATGCAACATTTAACCTTTATTTTTGAGATAAAGTGTAGAGACACCTTCTTACGTATACCATGGATCTCTATTGACCTTCCTTCATCATCAACACAAAGAACCCTATTCGTTAAAAAATATACCATAGCTCGATGGGCCTCTAACCAATCCATCCCAATGATTAGGTCATATGTCCCTAGAGTAGTGATGTACATCTTCAAACTAGTAGTACATACTCACAGATATATAAGAAAATTATCGATGCTAGGTCCTACCACTTGTTTTTCCCTCAAAGCCATCTCAGCTTGTTTAAAGTCATTGTGCTTGTAGGTTTCCATCCCACACTTTTCTAATGCACAAGGTGAAATGAAACTATCTATAGCACCAGAATCAAATAAAATTTGAACATTGACATGGTTTAGAATACCTGGCGACTGCACCACAATGGATTGATGTTCTACCTGGAAGTTATTAACTGTTTCATAAATCTAGTGGATATTACTCTCTCTTCCCATTTGGGCCTTTCCTTCTCTATGTAAAAGGCCTAATTGGCACTCTGGACAGTCACATTGGTAATGGGTTCTTCTACACCCCTAACAAGTAGCATGATATGGAACCTGCAAAATTCCCTATGAAGGCATCTAAAATGAGTCCTTTCCCATGGATCCCCTGCCCTTACTATCTACTCCTCGAGAAGGTCATGGACCTTCTTGCGTTCCTGGTGATGAGTGGGATGTTGTAATCACTACCATTGATATACATATTGAAATTGTTTTAGGTGTGACTCTATTCCCATAAGGAGGTGGCCTAGAGATTCCTCTCTAGGAGAAGGTCCTAGGGTCCTTCCCCCCAAATCCAGATGAATGTGGAATATTTTATCTCATACCTTCATGTAAGCTCATATGCTCTTCTATGTAATGATCATTTTCCAATGCTTCAGCTACTGACGATGGTTTCCACATCCACACCATGGCCCTTATATTAGGGTTTAACTCATACACAAAACATTCTTCTTGGCGTTGGCTGATATCCATATATGAGACATACTTTAATAACTTCATGAATCTAATTTCATACTCTTCCCTAGTTCGGTTTCCCTGAATTAGGGCATGAAATGCTCCTACCTGTTCCTCCTCATAGTAAGCGGGTAAATATTTTCTTCGGAAACTTTCCTCAAAAAGATACCAAGACACAGTGTGTGGTGTGTGGGGTATGGTTCAAATACCTCTCCATATTACCCCACCAACTCAAGGCATAGTCCCTCAACTGAAAGATATTTATTGTTTCTTTGATGTGGAAGCATAGTCTCTCAAGGAAAAAAATATTGTCATTCCTTCCAAGCATGCCTCTGTGCATTCACTTGCATGTCCCCTAACAAACTTTGGGAGTTTGATTTTTTTTAGTTGTCTCATGATATCCCCTGGTGGAGGCCCTCCCTATGAGTCCCTCAAAGCTTTAGGGTTACCCACTCCAGATGGTGTGGGTTACACTTTGACATACATTGATTGGCATCCACTTAATGTCTCATTAATATCCTCTAAGGAACACACGATGAGAGATAGCTCAAGCGATGGTGGTGGTGGTACTGGTATTGGTGGTCATTGTGATAGTTCCCCCCGACCTCGATTTCCGAAGGTCCTAACCATCTTGATTGATTGAATCTGAATTCTACAAGATCTTCTTAGCAAAGGGTTTAAGGAATTCAACGTTTTACTCAACTTATATTTTCAAACGTAAGGATTAGGCATAAGTTTCTTTATACTTGTCTCTAAAAAAAATTAATTACATAAGTTAAATGGCTAAAGGTTAGGTTTTAAGAATCTAATCTTGGTAACTTTGTCCAGGTGAGTCTCTAACTCCCTCACCTTCCTAATTGTGCTAGCATGCAGGATACCCACCAATTATGGTAACATACTTCAATAATCAAGTGTTTAACCCTATCCTATATCAACACCTGACACTTTTATTAATCACCTTTAGGAAATTGTGGTTATATGTCATTGTAATACCTTAATTTCCCCTGTGTATTATTCAATACATTAATCTTAGTTATCCTACTATTTTAGAAATTTATTTACCACTTCCTATTTTGTAATTAACAATGAAATATATATGACCATCTCAAAAACGACTACATATATAACCATTTACCATTTATTTTATGCCTATTTTATTAGGATTTCATATATATAGCCCCCCTTTTGTATAACCTAAACCATTTTTTTTTAATCAAGGTACTTTACATATATAATTTTTTTTTTTTAATTTTTATATAATTACCATATATATATATATATATATATATAATCTTAGTCACCTGGTTCGTGTTGGTGTTCGAGTTCAGCGAGCTTGAAGTTTGCCAAAAATTCGACAGTCAAATTTTTGGGGATAAAATTCGGCATTAAGTTTGACATAGTACAAAATTTGAAAAAATAAAAAATATATATTCAATACTCTTATTATAAGTTTATCATACATCTAATAGAAATGAAAATAGCATACCAACATGATTAATCATGAAACACATATATTTTAAAAACACATTGTCTTGTTAAAAAGCTAAAAATATGTTCATGAAAGTTTGAAACATAGCATTAAAGACATTGACATAACATTAAAAAGCTTTTAAAAAGTCAGCGTGCAAAAATAAAACTAGAAAAAGAACACAAGTTTCATTCTTGATGTTCCTGTGGCCTACTTGTTACATCCAAAAGCTCTATGTCATCAAGAGCAATAGGGGCAGTAAAACCACTAGAATCATGATCACCACTGAATTCAACACTAGTTGAGGCTCTATCACTCTTAATACAAATATCATCTCCATCTTCTGGTGCATCTGGAATAGGACCGAGCCATGGAGTGGAAGAACTGGATGAGTCTTTAGACACATTCTTTAAATCCAACTGCAATTTATTGTGAACATAGACAAGATCTTCTAATTTTACAGATAATAATCTATTTATTTTCTTGGAATGAATATCATTAAAGGAACTCCAATTCATTTCACAAGTTGATGCACTTGATTTCTGGCTCAAGACACAGTTTGCAAAATTTTGCAATTATGGGGAACCTTATCCATAAAATTCCCACCATATTGCTCGAACAACTTTAGTCCTATCATACTTTGTTGTTTTGGTTCCAAATGCCCCTTCTTTTAATCTATATTCTCTGAGATGAGATCTAACAAAATATGCAATTGATAGATCTCGAAGTAGCTTGTCAATAGCCTCATAAAGTCCACTCATGACTTTGTCATCCTGATGTCTTGATATTCCAAACAATCTAGGGTCTAAATAGCAACATGTTGCATGTAAAGGACTATGCCTAATATTCCATCTTCGATCAATTACCTCCCATATCTCCTGGTAATTAGCTTCCACATTATCAAAAGCAGTTGCAATGGCTTCCTTGCAATGATCCATGCCCTCATAAATAAAACCTATAGAAGGTTTGTCACCATCAACCATGTAGAGCACATTAACAA
>ML803575.1:99845-137875 GCA_009831015.1 Picea engelmannii | reverse complement strand
ATTACAAGGCAGATCTGGATCCTACACTGAATCGGATCTTCTTTCTAAATCAGCATAGGGTGTCCTATTCTTATGCAACCGAATGCTAATACAGGAATTTTGACGAGGCATTGCTGTTACGGCTGGTGTAACCGCTAGCTGCTAATGCTGTTTCAGCATCGCGATTCACGGGCTGTTCAGCCACGTGAATCGCGTCTTTGACTGTGTCAGCCTTGACTGCTAACTGTCAAGGCTCGTGTCTCAGCATCGTGGCGGTCTCCGCTGTGTCTCAGCATTTGCATTTCTGAACTGAGTGACAGCTCCGTGTTTCGGCATCTGCATCCTCGAACCATGTAGCTGCTTTGTGTTTCGGCACATGCATCCTTGGACTGTGTAGCAACTCCGTGTTTCAGCATGGACTGTGTAGCCGCTTCCATGTTTCAGCATCAGTTCAACAACGCCTTTTGATAGTTCTGTGTTTCAGCATCGGCCTTGAATACTATTCTGCAAATATGGACACTTATGCCCTTCTAATCAATGGTTAGGTCGAAAAGTAATGTAAAGTATTATGCAAAAAAAATTAAACATGTAGTAATGAGAAAGGACGTTGTGTACCTTGGAATGATCAGGTGGAATGATAGTATAAGTCTAAATACAAGTGATGAAGGGTATAACAATGGCAAAAAGTATGGGCAAAAAGGGTACAATATGTGGTCCTAACACCTATGGTCTTCAGTAGCCATGGCGTTGTCCCTGTATGCTTTCCTAGCAAACCTGCTGCTGTCACTCCGCACTAAGAGTGTTTCCAGCTTCATCCTACAGTCTCCTTGACTGTCTTCTTGATTGCTTCCTACCTGCAAACAATCGCCACAGAGTCTCCAACACTCTGTCTTCTCCCTCTGCTTGAAATATACAAACAAAGTTCTCGCTCTGATACCACTTGATGAAAAGTATCAGAGTACTCTTTTATTTCCTTCTGCCTCCTCTTGCCTGAAATATACAAGCAAGAATCAGGCTCTGATACCACTTGATGTGTATCAGAGTGCTCTTTACCTCTGGTTTCCCTTGCCTTCTCCCTCTTCTTGAAATATACAAACAAATTTCTAGCTCTAATACCACTTGACGTGTATCAGAGTGCTACTACCTCTGGCTTCTCTTGTCTGAAATATACAGACAAGAATCAAGCTCTGATACCACTTGATGCAGACCCGAATTAGACGCCCTCTACGTCTGCTCATAGGATCGATCAATCACCTCATGCGAGCCGAATTAGCTCTTCCGATTCCTCCGTGGAATCTCTTCTAAAAAACCCGATCCATAGGTCCTTCTCTTTCCCTGTCACAACCTCTGCACGTGCGTGTGACTTTTCCCCAACTTAGTTTCGGGTTTCGGGGTTTTCGTGATACTTGATGTCACAAACCTCTGTCCCGGTGATCTCCTGATCACTAATATGCCGATGTAATCCTTTCAGCCTTAGCCCCTCTTGGATATGCTCTGGTCCATGCGACCTCCTCTTATATGACCATAGTAATACTCCTTGTTGGAATTCGGGGTTTCGCAATCCTCGATGTCACAAACCTCTGTCCCTGTAATCTCCTGATCATCGATTTGCCGATACGACACTTTTACGCATTAGCCCTACTGGCTAAGCTCTTGGACCACATGACCACTATCCCCGTGACCACAACCCTATTCCTTTCGAGGTTTTGGACTTCACACTGCCCAAATGCAAGGACACTTTGTCCACGGGATCCCCGATATCTCGATCCTCGATTCTCCGATGTGGCTCTCCTATCGGTGCCTTTCCCGAAGGCCTTGCTCGCTGTCACGTGTCCCTTCAAGATGGACGGTCCTGGTCTCCTCTCATGATTTCGTCTTTAGGACTCACGAAATGCCAAAATCCAATACGTCGATTCGACCTTCTATCGGGACTTCTCCCGATCATCTGGATCTCCTCCACGCGTCTCCACAAACATAAAGCTCTGATCCACTTTCGCTATTTCGAAACTTGAAATGTCTCGACCTCCTCGACCTTAGGACCTCCGATATCCTGAGTGCTGATTCTCCACTATGCCGACAGCTGGCCCCACAAATGGCACTTCCCTCTGTTCGAGGTTTTGGACTTCGCGATTCCGAACCGCATGGACTTCCTATCCACGAAATCTCCGAGATGACGAACGCCGATCTCCCGATGACATCTCTCATCAGGACTTTTCTCCTCTCCTTTCGAGGGCTTAAACCTCATGAAATTTCTGGCCGATCCAGTGGTTGACGGGTAATTGAACCAAGATCCAACGGTCTAGATCCGTTCTTCTTGCACACTCCTCCTTCTCCTTCCTGGATGTAGAGATCAACGGTCCAGATCTCTTCCTCCTATCGATCTGATGGCTGCTGTGCTCCCTCTTGAGCTTGCGCACTTTCTTCCTGCACTTGGAAAAACTCCAAGTTCCCAAAGGTCTCGACCTTTGCCTTCTTTCTCCTCTGCAAACTCCTTTCACTTGAGCTTCACTGCATGCGTTCTCCTCGACATTGTTCCTCTTGAGCTTTCACTTCCGAATCCTTGAAGGATTCTTCAACTCCTACACCTCTATAAGGTATTCACATGCACACACAAAAGGTGCTATCCATCTTGATCTTTCCTGTAGCTTCAACCTCCAAGGAAACTCAACTCTTTCTTTCCTTCTCCCTCAGATGGAGAATATAATGGCCTCCTGGCTATCCTTCTGCTCAAGTAACCCCGTGTTGAGTCTGCAGGGTGTTCAATAACCTTGTGAAGATCCCTTAGTGGATTCTTCCTCTGAACTCCAGAACTCAAAGAGTTCTCTTCTCTTTTGTGCCTGTTTGCACACTGACTCAAATGCCCTCCTGGCAGAGTATCTTCTCATAGAACGTTCAAAAGTTCTGTCTTCTGTGTCCTCCTTTCACATGCTCAATGCTCACCTGGCAGAGCTCTCAGAATCCTCAGTAATTCTAGTTCTTCTTGAACTCATAGCAGAGTTCCTCTCGAAGCACCTATGTGCATATGCTCAATGCCCACTTGGCAGAGCTCTACAGAACTCCTCAGAGCTTCTATCTGCAACCTTGTCTTCTCCCACACAACCTTGCCTCCAAGGTGTTCAACAACCTTGAGGTCTTTCCTAAATTGTTGACTCCAGTTCCTGTGCCGCAACACGTCCTTGTCTAAACCCACAATGTTCAGAAATGCACCTCTGTGCACGGCTATTAGAACCAGCAACGTTCTGTCACACCCTCCTGGTGTGAAGCCTCAAGGACCTTCACCTGAAATCACACACACTCCTAGAAATGCACACATATAACATACATAAAGAATACTCACAGACATTCATTAACACACAATAATGCGGGAAAAACTGCTCTTTGTATTAAATATGGCAAATGCCTGTTTGTACAAGGGTGTTATTGAGTACGACCTGTAACAAGGTCTCGTCTCTTCTCTTTTTCTCTCTACTCATAGACTTCCTCCTATTCTGTCCACTCTTCCTCTCTCACCACTACCAAAATGAGATACAAAATCTCTTTTACCTGAGGGGGCTCTTCGAGCGCTTCCCTCCAACCTACCTACCCTATTCAATTGCATTGAATGGGCTGTCTAGTCCGTTATCGGATCTATATCTCATCCTTACAAACATTAAATGACGATCTTATCTACAACCTGCGCAAAGGCACGACTTCACGGCTCAACAACCTAAGCATTTAATTACATTCAATTCAAAATAAAATATGAGGGCTACGCCTCTCTTCCACATTGAATGTGTGCGCTCGACATGGCTGGATGGATGGCTGGCTGACGTGGAGAAATGCTCCTGCAACAGAGTTCAAAGTGGGTGATCATGTTTCCCTGAAAGTGAAAGCTAACAGGAGTTCCCTGAAGCTGGGAAGTTGCGCCAAGTTGGCAGCCAGATTTTGTGGGCCATTTGAAATCCTGGAAAGGATTGGGCCAATTTCATATATGCTTGCATTACCTACATCTATGAATGCACATAATGTGTTTCATGTTTCATTGCTTAAGAATTATATACCATATGCTAATCATGTTATCGATTGGAATGTGATTCAGGTGGAACAAGAAGGTGTCTTGCAAGTGCATCCTGTGCGCATATTGGACAGGAAAAACAAATAGCTCTAGAATTGAGCTATAAGGCTTGTAAAGGTCCAGTGAACCTGGTACAGTCCTGAGGACGTGACATGGGAGCATGAAGATGTTATGCGGGCAGAGTACCCACATATTTTTGAAAATTTTGAAAATCTTGCAGATGCAGTATAAAGTTGCACTGAAGACAGTGCAAAAATAAAGGGAGGGGATTGTAATGTCCCCAAGGCCGAGCCCTATTGTAAATCATGTCTATGAAGTATAAAGATTGCATTATGAATTGTAAATATGTTTTATAGGCTGGTGATCCAAGTTTATATAAGCTGGTGGGCTTATGTGTTATTAGGCTGGGAGCCTTCTTTTGTATATGTAATCATGCAGAACATTAATAAAAATATAAACACCGCTACGTGCAGACTGACCACGATGAATGAGTGATAGGGGACTAAGCTTCCATGCAGTGGGTAAGGGATTGGGGGCTAGAAGGTTGGAAAGAGAGGCTAAGTGTTGAGCCTAGGGGCTTAAGTCCTTGGGAATAATATTTTAATATTATTCCAAAAGCTATGTGAAATGTGATGTTTTATCCTAAGTTCTTTGGAAGGACGAGTGACTTCCAAATGGGAAGGAACGAGCTTCATGGGTGACAAGTGTCAACCCAGGCGCATGCAGTTAAAACTATTGAGTTGAGCCATGATGGGGGTTCCTTCTCCATTCTACGGTGGACTGTCTGAACCGAAAAGCTCGTATGACCTGTACAAGAATACCCTCACACAACTCGGAGGAAACCAAAAAGGCTTGTGTTGATTTCTAGAGGATTCGGTACACCCTCTGTAAAAAACCGTTGAGTCTGTGTTCGACCTCCCACTATCCATCCTTCGTTTGAACTTGTAGGTGTCTAGGATCAACCTCTGTTTCAGTGTTTGTTCTAGGTAATCCTTATCTGAACTGTTAAGTCTCTGCATGGGATCTCTGTACACCCTCATGCATACCCGAAACCTAAGTCGTGAGTCTGTCCTGTATTGTTGTTTGGGGAAAACCGAATGTCCCGTAATTGCTGAGCCTTGTTATGCTGTAGCATCTCTCTGTCACTAGTTTTGGGAAGCCCGTGTCTGTGTTTCCAGTGGACTTTTGTGGTCATGCATTGCTTGTCTGCGTGTGGCTTGCAGACCATTGTATGTTCGTGTGGAGCCTCGTGGTTACCCAACTGTGTTGGAAATCAAGTTGAAGGAAACAGGTTGTCTGGCCTATGTGTAACACTCTCTCCAGGTGAGGGAGGTGGTTGTGTTAGAAGAAGTAGGTTGTCAGGTCTGTGAGAAACTCCCTCCAGGTGAGAGAGTCTGATGGGAAGTGGTTTTCTCCCAGAGAGAGTCCAGCACCAGCTTCAGAGATTTGAGAATTCCTAATTCGACCTGTTGTCGAGGCCCAGAGAGGGAGGTGAAGCACTGATGGACTGTGATTGTGAAGGTGTATACTCCAGGGTGAAACAGGCATGTGGGGAATGAGAGTCTGTTAGTAGTGTGCGTAAGAAGGCATCCTGGGAAAAATCCTGCATGTTATTCTTTGCAGTTTTCCCTGTAACCTCAACCTAGACTAGAATTCCTTGCCTTGGGTGGAGCTTAGTCCTAGCTCGGGGGTGACCTACTGCTGAGAGTGATGAGCAACGTGGTCTAAGGCTGGGAGGTTCGTGGAAGGCCTACACGTGGTTGGTGGAATTACCATGGTTTCAAAGATAAGTATCAACTTATGCTTAATATTATGTTTTGCATGCCTCTGATGCTTATATGTATCATGTATTCTATTGTGCATATGAATTATTGTTAATGCTAGGGATTATTTATATTAGCAGTAATCTTGTGCTTACTCTGTGTTAATTGTGTTTAATTTGATTTAAATGCATGTTATTAATTAAGTATGAGAATGATGTTGTTCTGCACAGTAGCGTTTTCTCGACCAGTGGGGTGACGGCCACGGGGGACGCCACAATGGGTACATGGAATTGGGATACTCTGGGTTTATTAATGATGTCAATGGGAAAAAAGGGTGGATGCCGCAACCAAGCGAGACATGGGTCACTTTTCTAGGGAAAAGAAGGCCATCAAGGATGACGAGAAAAAACTATGTATATGCTGGAAACAAAGGCTCTATACAATTACCAAATAAATAAAGAGTAAGTTGGGTTGAGTATATAGATACATAAACGAGTGCCCCAGTGAGAGATATATTATCCCGTAGAGAGAACAAGGTTGTGAAAGAGAAATGGTGGAGGGTGGGGGCTCCATGGGTGGGTTTCTATATTAGGTAAATGGATGGAGGGAAATCTGCAGATGGGAAAACTGATGGTGGATGAGATGGAGGGATAATGAAAATGCGAGGGTGTAGTCAATAGTACCAAGTGTAGGATGATACGAGTTGGGAGTCCATTGGGAAGGTTAGCAATATGATGAGAAGAAGTATGGAGTTCATTCTTGGAAGTGAAAAATACTATCATGACTCCTAATCCTAGGGGGTGAAAGAAACATGAGTGTCAAGTTGCCAAGGGAAACTATGAAGGGGACAACTCATGTAGGGGAGAGTTCTATCAGTTGATAGTACCAAAATGTGGAAGAGGTAAAGATACTGCAGAGCCAAATGTAGGGACCCTAAAGGTAAATGTCAGAGGTTGTGACTGGGATATGAAATTGTTTACAGAGGGAGTAACTACATGCCAATGTCATATATATACCTGAAGGGGTTGTAAGATTGTTGAACAAGAACCTGCACACATAAAAACCAAATACCCAATGTGAACAATATCTGATGATAAAGAACATATAACAAGTATTTGATAAAAATGAAAGTGAGCATGCGTACCTGAACGTGGCCTAAGAAAACTGCTCCTCTGGGGAAAAGTACAGATGATAACTCGAAGAATGTGAATGTGTAGATGGATGGATCAAGATCTCATAGCTGAGAATGGATTAGAAAATGGAGGCTCTGGGCTCCTGTAATAGAATGTGGAAGTTGGGAAAAAGGGCCTATATATGGATGGTGGGCCCACAGTGCCACCTCATTTGCACTGACACTATTGGTGATCTGACGAGAGTGTTGTGAGGTGAGTTGGAAGATTACGAGAGCTTGGGGCTACCGATCAGGTGGGTGAAAGACCTCTCGTGAGAGAAAAAGTGCTTGATGATGGAGTGCATTCCATGGGAAATTAGGGGTAGTCAAAGCCTCCAGGATATCTTTGTCACAGTGGAGAATGCAAGAATCCAGGGGATCCTGGGAGATGGCAGGAGGAACTATGAATGGGTAAGTGTTATTTTCCTCAAGGGCTGAGGACATAGAAGGTATATCATGTACGGGGTGTGATGGATCCCTTGACATAAACCAAATGTCATGATACTATGGATGGTGCCTTGTTCACTCAGGGACTGACGACGAAATATAATGAATGTCAGTAATGTGAGCCTCAGTAGGGAGTGCCAGAGAGGACTCAGGCCGAGATGTGTGGCGTACTGTGGCTAATGTTTGGTGGAATTGAGGTAGAGCTAGGAAATGATGAGTGTAATGGCCATATTTTGAGCATATGGCGCAAGCGAAATTGGTTCGTAACCCTTTCTTGCATGTGGTTGAGGAATCTGTAGTAGTGGTGGATGTAATTGGTAGAGTGGCAAGCAAAGGGGTTGCTCTAGGTAGCTAGATAAGATTGTGTAACTCAGAAAAAGTAGGACATCTGTTAATGGGGTGTCCTTCTCTTTTGCATAGTGTGCAAGGAGGTTGAGCTCAAGGAGGGAGTGGACCCGTGGGCTCATTCTGCCTTTGTCTTCCCCTAGTGGTGGTGGTGTTTCCACTACTTTGGGGTGGGAGTGGTGTGGTAAGATCCTATACTGAGATCTGCATCGATAATCCCTTTGTCTGTGGAGGGAGAGATGGTAAAGGAACCATAGCGGGTGGATGGAGATACCATACATGGATGGCAAGAACGATGTTGGGAAGGGTGAGTGTAGAGGCTACCTAGAATGCTTGGACTCCAAGTGGGGGATAGAAAAATGGGATGTGGGTAATGGATTGGGGGACTGTTTCCCAAACCGGGATTTTCCCCTAGAGGAGGTGAAAATCTAAGAAAAGTGGTGCGGTGGTGCTTTCAGGGAATTCCTGAGGTAGTATTTTGTCGACTGGTGGAACTTCGATGTGGGGAGGGGCCTCAATGAGAGGAGTATTGTCTCTAATATCTGTTTTTTTAGAAGACAACACACACACTTGAGATGAAATATAAGGGTTGAGGAGAGGTGGTGCTCCATGATATGCCCCCAACAAGGATGGGTCCTTGAATATTCCAGGGCCAATGTCGATGACTGAAAAAGCATTCGAGCTAGTGAGGACAAGGGGGAGGATGTTATCAATGTTGGTGGAATCATTGGTATCATAATGTGTAATTTTCTCAATGGTGATGATTTTCCCGTTGTGGGGGAACATAATCGTACGAAACACAGAAGAGGCTACTGCCTTCATAACATACATGTATCTACATCCGAATAAGATATTGTAATCAAGTGGGGCATCGATAACTTCAATGTCAATCAGGATGGTTTTTCCCCCAAGTTATACAAGGACATTTTGGAAGAGCCCTTCACGGGATGATGGTCGACCATCATAATCTCTCAGGGTGATGGCAGATGGTACCAGCTCAGGTGAGCCGAGTTTCCGCCATACTACTTTGGACATGATGCATGTGGATGCACCTTCATCGATGATGCATGAATGAACTGTGATGTTCCAAATATTATCTGGTATCTAAAAAGATACCAGGGCGGGGATGCGTGGTTCTTCGCTATCTAGTTCAAAGGTGATGAGTTGAGTATCGGGTGGGTCGAATGCCCCTAAGGCGAAAAGAAAGGATTTGTGTTGTGATGGATAGGTTTCAAGGACCTCCAACATAGACATGGATGCAAGAGACTGTGCCAAGTCATTGACCAGACTATAGTTATGTGTTTTCCTATCATGAGGTTTATCTACATTTCATTGTAAAGGCATGCGAGGTATACGAGGGTATGGTTCAGTGTTAGGGCGAGGAATCATCAATGGTTTTCTGGTTGTAGCAGGAGATGCTTCTAAGGTGGTTAGGGTAGAGTCAGGAGGCAGGCTGTATTGATGACCGTGTATTTGCATAATAATCTCTTCTTTGTTGGTAAGGGGGATATTGCGATCGACCGGATTGCCAGGTTGATTAGGACCCGGGTTTTGATATTGCCCCATTTGTATTGGGGATGAGTTTATCTCTTATTGGTTATTCATCACACCTTGGTTTTGAATAGGGTTTTTCAAAACAACTGGAGGTGGTGGTTGCAAATAATGTTGTGGGGCTTGCTGAGGGGTAGGCGGTGCCGGAGGGCATTGTGTGTTCATTGATTCTTTCATCCATTTGTAATTGACAATCTGGGGGAAACGGTTAGTATAATGTCCATACTCACCACATAGAGCATAAGGGAAGTTAGTTATGAGGTTATTGTTCTTCCCTAGTCATGGTTTATTGTTATTGTTTCCCCCTTGGGGGTTTTGGTTGCCTTGATTCTGGTTCCCCCCAACAGGATGATTTTGTTGGGGGTTATTTCCTCCCGGTCCTGGGTTGTTATTGTTTCTATTTTTCCCTTTCTTCTTGGCATTATTCGGATGATGGGCCAGATTTTCCATGTTCAACTGTTCAAAAGTGTGAACCTATTGAATGGGAGAGGGATGCACAAAGTTAACGCTGACATGTGGTTGTCCTCTTGGAGGAGCAACCGGCTGGGGAGGACCAGGTAATGGAAAATATATATTGTTTTGTGGAGACGATCCATATGGTGTATAGGAAATTGAAGTACTTACACTATTTTTGGGGTTGTATACGAGGGTTGGGGGTGGACCCATACTTGGTTGAGAGACCAGATGCATCATGGGTACCGTTGGGGGTTCACCCAATGGTGGAGGAAGAGAAACAAGATATTACTGTTGGTGAGTGGGAGGGGGGTAATAAGACGTCCCTCCATATGGTTTCGGATATTGGTGTGCTTCATAAGTGGGTGACGGGTGGCCGTAAGGCTTGAGATGGGTCATAGAACCAATCAACCCATCCGCGATGTGGGACATCCTAGGCTTGTCCTGTCCAAATGGTATGGGTTTGGGTACATCAGGAAATACTGTGTAGTAACCTGATTGAGCATAGATGAGGTCAAACTATTGGGCCTTGTTGATGGATTCCTCTTCTAACCGAGGAAAAGTGGATGCTACATCCTTGGCAATAACAGAGATGAGTGATTTAAGAAACCAATCAAGATGTTGTTCTTTGGTGTTTTCCTCTTTACACAAACTATGTCGCCAACGCCATTCATGGATGTGGTCAACTATATGGATAGGAATGGTTTGTTTGAACTAAGAGAGAAGTTCTAAGACAATATCATGACAAACTGCTAGTTGGAAAAAGGACAAAAAGGCCTTGGCTAATGATTCAATGGTCACATGGGAACCTAATTTTTCGTCCACATACCATTTGGCTGATGAACCAGTGAGATTTCTTTGAAATAACCTCAAGTGGATGGAATAATCCATGATGTTGTTTGAATAGTACCTTAAGTGGAAGGTCATAACATGGTTGGTGGGATCTTCCCTTGGTTTTCCTTCAAAATTTGGAATATATGAAGGCAATTTTGTAGGCATATTGAGCCAAGTGGGGTCATACAAAATAGGATCATTCACGAGTTTGGTTAAATCAGGAATGTTGAGGGATGCCAAGTATGGAATAGGGATATTTGGCGGAGGATTGGTTCCAACCATTGTGTGTGTAGGTAATGGACCTATCCCTTGAGAGGGAGTTGGTGGGTTTGTACTTCTTCCTTGAGAAGAAGTTTGACCCCCGCCTCCTTGTGAAGGAGAACTAATAGATGGATGATCTTGGGTATTTGACCCAAGCAAAGTGGAACCAAGTAAATTTGATCCAAAAACAGTAGCACTCACTAGGGTGTGAGATTGTTGAACCGGTGAGTTGGCAAGACTAGGGACTTCTCCTAGAATAGGAGGGAGATTCTGCAAGCGTCTAGAACGATGAGGATTTTGTGGTTCCCCTATGGTTTCCGACTAGAAAAGTGAATGTGTGCAAATGGTGACAAAAGAGAAATAAATGAACAAGAGCTTTCTATATTTTTGACCTTCACAAGATGGTATAACTCACAATTGCATGTAATCAAATGAACCTCATACATAAATCAATCTGTAAAATAAATAAGCATGTGGATAGGTGAATTTTGTCCGCGTGGGGAAATAATAAAACAAAATGCTCTTGTCCTAAAAGACTTATCATCCTTCCTCTCAATTCAACATTGGGCCTTCCAATAACACTCAATAGTGGGGTCTGAAGCCACCAAAAGAGGAACTAGTGAATGTTGAAGTAATTAGTTATAATGAGGGGTAGAGGGTGCATATCCCGAAAGAGTTGGTGATATTTCCCAATAGCCACACAAAATCTAATAAAGGTGCGATTGCAACCCACAACCGTCACCTGGGTGGATATCCTATGTTTGGCCACTAAGTACCTTGGTCAAAGTGCAACATTTAGATTTTTGGCCTCAGAAATGGGTCACGGGCTGGATGCCTTCACAAGAGTTGGGTGACTCAAGGAGGGATGCGCAGAGCAACCGAACCTCGACCTTCGTCCCTTCACGAGTATCTCCCTTCCTTATGGTGTAGGAACATTTGAATTGAAGGATTTGGAAGATACCTATTCTCAACTTCTATTGTTTCGAAATGTGAGAACTTGAGAACGGGGGGTTATTTGGATGCCTACCCCTGAGATCCTACCTAGACTAAGAAAATTCTTTTGGCACCTCCTGTGGAGGAAAATTTAGTGCGCTCTTAGAAAATTTTTAGATGTGGTGGGCTGAGAGATTGGGGTCCTGGACCAACCTTGTTGACGAATGGTTTTGTGTGCAAGAAAGTGAAGAGTGTGCAAAGATTTTAATAAGTTAAGTGCGAGATTGCAACATGTGAAATTCCTGTGGTCCTTACAAATATTCTTACCTAGCTTACTATGTCTTTGGTACAACCTTGCGGAATATTTAAATCCCTAAAGAACTAGCAATGTGGACATATGGGTCCTTACAAATCCTTTAAAATCCCTAGAATGTTGTCTATACTAAGAAATCTTATGAAACTATCCTATAATTGTAGACATGTGGGCATGTATGGGCCCGTTACTTGATCATTAAACTTTCCTAGAGTGTTGTATAAACTAAGAAAGTATTTATAAGCTATCCTAAGATTGTAAACATGTGGTAATGTATGGGCCCTTACAAAGCTTTAAGATGATTTCCAAAAACTAAGAGGAACCCTAGGGGGGATTTGTCCTCTCCTAAATGATTTGTTAAGGGAGATGAAATGTCCTTTTAACCACCTTTTCTAATTCTCGAGATCACACTATTGTGTGGGGCAAGAGCATACTTGAGGGTTAAAATTAACTTCTAGTCCCAAATTAAGTGATTGTGTATGAAAAGCAATAACTTCAACTTAAAATTTTAAAAGCCAAATGAGCCATCCATGTGGCAACAAAGCAAAAGAGAAGAATAGTGATTCTTTTTACCACTATGTGCCTTATGTTAGCTAACCTTTCTTGTGAGAAAGGACTCTAAGTGAAGTGTATTTTCCTTACAAAGTGCAGGAAAATAAAATTTCGAAGGCTAGGTACCATCAAACCATTCAAAAAAACACTTACAATTTGAAAAAAATGGACTTATGCAGGGGTTACAGTTCTGATAGGTGTGCAGAGGGCACATAATGCCTAGAGTAATGAAGTCTATTTCGCGCACAATGCATGTATGTGGGCCTTGAAATCTACACACTTCTTGTCGCGCATCGGGGAGGAAATTTCCAAGTGAAATACTCCTTGGCCCTGAATTTTGACTTTGGTAGGTTGGGATAGGTGGATTTGGTACCTGCATGTCAAAATAATAAAAAAGAAGTGCTCTCAAAACTTAAATAGGGAGGAATTTGATACAGATCCCCAGTATGGTCGCCAATCTGATGTGTTGGTTTTGTCACTTGGGTGAGCAAAAACACAACACTTGCATGCTTAGTTAAGCCAGCTAAACAAGACAAAAGTTTGTGAGTTGATTAGATAAACCAAATACACATGAAAACAAAGAAATAAAACTAAAAACAAATAAGAAATAAATGTTAGAGAATCTTCAAGAACTAGAACCATGAAAATAAAAAAATGACCAACATATAGCTACCAATGGATAAATAGATTGATAGGTTAAACACCGTAGAGAAAGGCAGAGAATTATGAGTCTCCTCTTCCTCCTTGGGAGGGCTCTTGAGTTCTCTAATTGAGATATCTTCTCTTCATATAATGGAAGAAATACAATGCTTATTCCCTCAAGAGGTGAGTGGAATGGCCTATTGCAATGGTGCTTGAATATTTCAAAGAGAAAAGAGGATTCTCAAAGAAGAATTCTTGCAACATAACAATACAATGAAGTTCTTATTTTCTTAGCACACCCATGACACATATTTATAACATCCCTTCATGGAAATATATAATTGGTTCATAGTGTGAACAAGGGGCCTTTTAGGGCATTTCCTAGCCCTTGACCAATCTCCAAGCTAGATTTCGCTCAGATATGAGTGTCAAATCATGTTGGGGGTTAGACTAGAAGTGGCACTATTTTTCTCGTAGAGAGTTGCACATCTTGTGCACAGTGCGCGTTGAGGCATGTGTTAACCTACACATTATTCGCACACTTCCTTTGGTGAATTTGTGCACTTTGATTTTTGACCCAAGTATACAGTTTTTGCCTTTTGATGGATTTTGGTGTTGTAGGTGGACTAATTGTTGTTGGCATTGATGTTTTTCTTCAACCATTGTGTGCAATGTTGTAGACGATTTTTCAGTGATAACAATAGGGATTTTAACTTCATATATCACTGAAATTCGACAATAAAAGGCAATTTAGCTACAATATGATCCAAAAAGGATCTAGAGAAGGATAAGAATAACTCAAAACTCCCAGAGGCAACTCAAGACACTCTGAATGGCTTTAGTAGATAGAGAAAGGGAAAAATTCAAAGTTCCCAAAACATAGTGAAAATGGAATGATCACAAAGAGCACGTCGCAATATTTATAAAGATGAAAACGACTCGTCAAACGGAGTTATGGATTAAAAGATATTCACGGTCAAATTTTTGGTCAACCTAGCCCAGTCAGTAGGGATGAGTCAACATCCGTACTGTTGAAGTCAACATCAATATGAATGGCATCATTGTCCATACAACATACGTGGCAAGTGAAGAGGGTGACATGTGTGATGCTGAATTCAACATGATGACGTGGAAACACCATAGGCTGCCACGTGTCACTCATTTTTGGACTTTTTAGATCGACAAGTGGACCAATGAAAAGATGCCACGTGGCAGTCTGTACAGGACACATGACATCCGTACACTACGTGGAATCCGTACAACACGTGGCATGGTGACGTGGAAGATATGTGATGTGGCAGGCTAACTGTACAATGAGGTGATGTGGGCCAATGTTTGACTGCCACGTGGCCTTGTCATGGGCTACCACGTGGCAGTGGGAAAATGCCCAATGACACCCAACAACCGAATTATTAAAAAAAAAATGTATTAAATATACCGCCAAATCTGGCAGCGGTTCCGCCAGATTGGTGGCATATTCCAAACCTCTGCCAAATATATCCAACCACCAAGAAATACACCAAACAAAATAGAGGCCTGTGGGTTCGACCTCAGGACCTCCTCCAACCAAAGCCTTAATATAACATCCACCTTCTATTACTCCAACGGCCTCATTTATTTTAAAACCGCCCACATTATATTATAAAAGGGGGTTTCGACTAGTGTACAAAGGAGGAAAGCCAAGGGCATGGCCGTATAGAATTGGCATGCATTTCGAGATAGAGTCCAATCATTAGTTACAGGTGTAGGCACGTAAATCAAGGCAATATTTTTCTTGGGTCCGAAAGTGCCTGAATTAGATTGAGGCATGGAGACAATCATTTTTAGGCAATTCGACGCCAAGAACGCACTGGTGACGTTTTTTTTTTCTGATCTGAGCAAAGCTTATGTGGCTTAACTCCAGATGAGGTATACTTATGTATTTTACCCAATTCTTTTATGGAGTTAATAAAAAGGCCTACCCATTTGAGAGTAGGACTCGAAGATGTAGTCCACCAGGGACGAACTTCGTTATCAATTTTTTGTGTTCATATTTCATGCTTATGTCTCTTTCCTTTTGATCTTTTCCTTCTTTATGGTGTACTTTAGTTTATGCTCATTAAATACAATTCTTTAATATGTCACCGAACGAAAATATCTTGGATCATGTTGGTATCAGAGCATTCATCTTTGACTTGAATTGTTGAGTATGAATGCTTACTAGGGACAAGCATAAGCAGGGTGAAGGAACTCTTACTACTTTCAATCCCGAAGTTGGTTGTGCATCCTGAAGGAAGAAAATGGCAGAAGAGGACAAGCATGATGAACATGAGAAAAACTTTCACATGGTCTTTTATCGCATGTCAGAAATGTTCGAAAAATGGTATGGATATTATGAGAAGAGGATGAAGAAGAAAGGGAAGAAAAATGAAGCACATGCAAATGATGATGCTTCGATAAACCAAGGGGCTGGAGGAGATCCTCCTGAGCCTCCATCTTCACCTTCAATTTCTAGTTCTTCTTCCTCTGAGCATTCTCACCATTCTCATCATTCTAGCCATAAAGCCTCTTTTAAGAAACCATTATTAAATCTTGATGTAAAATTTGCTTTACCTATGTTTAATGAAGATGTTAATCCTGAAAAACTAGATAATTGGATCCGACGGGTTGAAGTATATTGTCGTGTTCAACATATTGATGAAGAGAAAGTTAAAGTGAAACTGGATTCTCTTCGGTTGGAAGGAAACTCTCTCGTATGGTGGGAGAGCAAGCTTCAGGACATGAGTAAGTGTGGTAATCTTCTTTCCTCATGGTCGAAATTTAAATCAGAGATAAGTAAGAAGTTCTATCCATTAGGGTATTTACATAAAGCAATGATGGGATGACAAAATTTAAGGAAAATTAAAGGTCAGTCTATACAAAGTTTCACAAAAGAATTTAGGAAGAAATCTCTTGCACTGAAAATTCCTTTGGATTCTTATGAAACTTTAATGAAGAATATTGGAGCACTTCACAGTTATACTCATCATACTTTTCTCTTGTTTAACCTGACTAGTCTTGACGAAGTTTGTGTGCAAGCCAATCACCTTGAGAATAGGGGGAAACATGTTCAGGAAGATCCCACGAAGAAACCTTCTAATTTCCCACAAAAGACTTTCAAGAAGTTCAAAAGGAAGGATAAGAAGACCGCTACAGTAACGAGAGAAGGAGGAAAACCATCTTGCACTCATTGTAAGAAGAGAGGTTATGATGAAGAACACTGTTGGAAACTGCATCCATAAAAGAAACCGAAACAGTTCAGTGGAAAGGGGAAGACAAAGACCATTTCTACAGTGCAACAAGATCTTGGTTCTGATTCAGGAGATGAAGGAAATATCACAAGGTTGGAGTACAAGGTAAAGATTCCCTTCATGCTAGTTCAATTTCCAATAATGAATCTCATGATGATGAATGAGAGAGGAATGAGTTATTTCATATAAGAGTTGTATCTAAACATACTAAGATAGATACATTGTTCGATCCAGGTTCCCAAGTAAACTTAATATCTGAAGCACTTGTCAAGAAGATGGGTCTTGAAATGAAACCACATTCAAAGCCTTATGATATGATAAAGCAAAACTTAATGTCAAAAAACAATGTAGGATCATATTTGGTATTGCTTCAAAGTTGATTGATGAAGTGGTTTTGGATGTTGTACCACTTGATATATGTGGCATAGTATTGGGAAGTCTTCTTTTGTCATGAGAACAAATACCACCTTACTAAGTGAGGAGTGGAATATATTGTTAGAGCTCACAACATGAGGGTAAATATAACACTTGTTAGTGCAGGACAAATGAAAAGACTCGTAAACACTAATAAGAAATATGTACTCATGGTCGTTAGAGAGAAAGATGTTGGGACATCTGACACTTTCCAAGGATGTGATCCATCTCATAAAAAGGAATTAATTGATATTGTTTCTAAGTATGATGATATTTTTCAGGAACTGGATGGATTACCTCCTAAGAGGGAAATCTAACATCAGATAAATCTTTAGAAGGATTCTACTCTTCCTAATGTGGGCATGTACAGGATGTCAATTATGAAGATGAAAGAGATCAAGAAGCAGGTACAGGGATTATTGGATCAAGGGGTCATCATGCCTAGTTCATATCCTTATGGTTCTTCGATCGTGATGGTGCCAAATAAGGATGACACATGGCGAATGTGTGTCGATTATCGGGCTTTAAATAAAATCACGGTGAAAAATCGATACCCTCTTCCTCGTATAGATGATTTACTTGATTAGTTGAGGAATGTTGTTTATTTCACTAAGTTGGATTTGCACAGTGGATATCATCAAATCATGGTCGCAGAACAGGATGCATGGAATACTTCCTTTAAAACCAAACAAGGATTGTTTGAGTGGTTAGTTATGTCATTTGGGATTTTTAATGCTTCAACAACTTTCATGCGTGTGATGAATGAGGTATTCAGGCCTTTCGTAGATGACTTTGTGATTTTGTATTTAGACGACATTATTATTTTTAGCAGGACTTGGGATGAACATGTGAGGCATGTAAAGTAAGTATTGGATACTTTTCAAAGGGAAAATCTGTATGTGAAAATGTCTAAGTGTGAATTTGGCAAGACTGCACTTGTATACTTAGGTCATATTGTAGGAGGAGGAAAATTGAAAATTGATCCTTCCAAAATTGATGTAATTGTAAATTGGCCTGAGCCAAAAAGTGTAACCAAGATCCAAAGATTCTTAGGTGCAGTCCAATATTGGAGGAGATTTATTTCAAACTTCTCCTTTATAGCATCTCCTTTGCATGCCTTAACTAATGTGAAGAACACTTTTCAGTGGGAAGGAAAGAAACAAAAACATTTCGACACTTTGAAGGAGAAGATTAATACCGCACCAATATTAGCACTGTCGAATATTCAACAACCTTTTGAGATCAAGATAGATGCCAGTGGATACGCCATGGGTGCAATATTGATGCAATATCGTAATCCTATCTGTTACCACTCTGAAACTTTTAACCAAGTTGTTGTTAACTATCCTACATATGATAAAGAGTTGTATGCATTAGTTCAAAGCGTAAATAAATGGAAGCACTATTTGTTAGGGAAGGAAACTATCATACATACAGATCACTAGCCCTTACAGTATCTCCAAGCATAGACCAAACTACAACAATCTCAACACTACATATGGATGGGTTTTCTACAACAATTTCATTTGGTAATCAAGTACAAGAAGGGTACAAATAACAAGGTAGATGACATTCTTTCTAGACCTCATATTGTTGCTTCTATTATTTTGAAGAATACTTTTTTATCTCATGATAGCTATGTAGAGAAATATTCCATCGATGAAGATTTTAAAGAAGTATATGAGAAGATAACCCATGGTGCACAGGTAGAGAACTATTGTCTGTAGGGAAAACTACTCTACCCTCTTGGGAAGTTATGTATTCCTACAAGTGAATGAGTCCATGTGATATGAGAAGCTCACACTTCTCTTGTGTCTGGGCATTTTGGGGTAGGAAAAACTATGTCTCATTTGCAGAGGTTTTGTTATTGGCCTCAAATGAAAGAAATTGTAACTAAATATGTAAAGGGGTGTGTGATGTGTTCTACTTGTAAGCCCACTAATAGAAAACGGGGGCTATACTCACCACTTCCTGTTCCATCCCATCCATGGGAAATCATTTCCATGGATTTTGTAGGGGGTTTACCAATGACCAAAGGGGGTCATGATTATTTGTATGTCATAGTGGATAGGTTCAGGACTATGTGTATCTTGATGTCATGTAAAAAGAAGATCACTACTGAGCAGATTGCTAATCTCTTCCTTCAGTATGTTTGGGTTCACTTTGGGTTACCCACGTCCCTTGTCTTGGATCGAGATACTCAATTCCTTGGGGACTTTTGGACTAGCTTGTGGAGGATGATGGATACCAAATTGAAGAGGAGCATTGATTTTCATCTACAGACCGACGGACAGACAAAGGTGGTAAACAAAACAATACTTTTTCTTCGAGGCTACTGCATCAAGCATCCCAAGTTATGGGATGAATAGATATCCTATGTACAACATGCTTATAACTGAGCTTTACATTCATCCACTCAGAGTTCACCTTTTGAGACATGTTTTGGGTACCTACCCAAGGTTCCTTTGAACTTAATGTATGGGAGAGATGCCAATGTGAATGAAGAATGAACAAAGGAAAAAACCCAAAAGTTCATTCAGAGGATCCAACAGATACACCAGGCAATCGGGGAACAGTTGGAGAAAAGTCAAGCACAGTATAAGGCTCGACATGATAAGCACAGGCCGGTTGATCATCAATTCTAGGTTGGAGATCGGGTATGGATTCACATCAACAAGGGGAGATTGAAGGGTGAAGGAAACAAACTCAATCCCATCCGATATGGACCCTTCACTATCTTGGAGAAAAACGACACTAATGATTTTCGTTTATATCTTCCACCTTATATGCATATTTACTCTATTGTGAACTTGAAACTTTTTGAGCCTCCCATGATCATAGATCATGATGAGGAAGTTTCAATACCTTCAGTTGATGAGTTTTCACCTGAGTACTTGGATGAGTTATAGGAAGATATCATCTTGGATAGAAGGATGAGGACTTCACGTAGGGGTGATGTTGATTATCTTCGAGTAGGCTTAAAGGGAACACATCCAAGCAAGGAAAAGTGGATTAATAAGGAAAAAGTGAGGGGACTGTTCCCTCACTTACCTATTGATTGATGAAAGATTTTGGTGGTCTAAAAAGATCTCAGTGGGAAGGCGTGATCCAAAAAGGATCCAGATAAAGATAAGAACAAATTAGAACTCACAGAGGAAACTCAGGACGCTCAGAATGGCTTCGGTAGACAGAGAAAGGGAAAAAATTAAAAGTTCCCAAAACTCATTGAAAATGGCATGATCGCGAAGAGCATGTCACAAGATTTCTAGCAGTGCAAACGAATCGTCAAACATAGTTACAGATCAAAATATATTCATGGTCAAAGTTTTGGTCAACCTAGCCTAGTCATCAGGGATGAGTCAACATCCATACTGCTGATGTCAACATCAGTACGAATGATGTCATCATCTGTACAACATGTGTGGAAATCACAGAGGGTGAAACGTGTCATGATGACATCGTCATTATTATGTGGCAGCACTAGAGGCTGCCACATGTCACTCATTTTTGGAATTTTTAGGTCGGCATATGGACCAATGAAAACGTGCCACGTGGCAGTCCATACAGGACACATGGCATCCATACACTACGTGACATATGTACGACACGTTACAGGGTGATGTGGCAGAAATTTGACATGGAATACTGACTATACAACGAGGTGACGTGGGCCAATGTTTGGCTTCCACGTGGCCTAGTCATGGGATGCCACATGGCAGTGGGAAAATTCCCAATGATGCCCAACAACCGAATTATTAAAAAAAAATATGTATTAAATATAAGACCAAATATGGCAGGGGTTCTGCCAGATTGGTGGCATATTCCAAACCTACACCAAATATATCCAACCTCCAAACAATACACCAAACAAAACGGAGGTCCACAGGTTCGACCCCGAGACCTCCTCCAACCAAAGCCTTAATATAGCATCGACTTTCCATTAGGCCAACAAACTCATTTATTCTAAAATCGCCCACATTATATTATAAAAGGGGGTTTCAACCAATGTACGAAGGATGAGAACCAAGGGCGAGGTTGTACAAAATTGGCACAAATTTCGAGATAGAGTCCAGTCATTAGTTGCAGGTGCAGGCACAAAAACTGAGGCAATATTTTTCTTGAGTCCAAAAGTACCAGACTCAGATCGAGGCATGGAGACAATCATTTTTAGGTAATTCGACACTACAAACGCAGTGGTGACGTTTTCTTTCTGATCTGAGCAAAGCTTCTGTATCTTAACTTCAGAATGATGTATACTTATGAATTTTAACCAATTCTTTTGTGGATTTAATAAAAAGGCCTACCCATTTGAGAGCAGGACCCAGAGACATAGTCCACTAGGGACGAACTCTGTTATCAAGTTTTTTCATTCATATTGCATGCTTATGTCTCTTTCCTTTTGAGCTTTTCCTTCTTTATGGTGTACTTTAGTTTATGCTCATTTAATACAATTCTTTAATAAGTCACCGGACAAAAAGATCTCTAATCACAATATTAGACGACTCCAAATATCACCACTCCCTCTTGAACAACCAATTAATTACCCATTGACAAAATTTTAGTGCACCCAATGAATAGTTTGATTGGAAAAAAGTTTATGGCACTAGTGAATACAATCTATGTCTATCACCATGCTTTAAATTAATTGCATGAATCATAATGACCTTCTTAAAGAGGGAGCAAAACATGTCATTGCACATTGGGGATAATTGAAATTTGGTAGGGAAAACTTACCTTCTCTACTTGATTTACTATTAAACCACTAATCACCAAAAGATCTATATACCAATGTAAAGGATCTATATACTAGTGAAAAATATTCACTCATTCCAAATTGATACTTACTTTATATAACATTTATGGAGATATTTATTTAATATTTTGAAATTTCAATGATTAAACAATTACAGATCTCATGATGTGGAGGATTTTGTATCCATATTTTTGAAATTTTTAATGGTGGAAGAGTCTGTATCAAAGTAAGTTAATAAGTGGATAGAGCCATTTTTTTCCGGTGGAAATTCTCATCCAAATTTGATAAGAATTTTGTCGTAAGTCATAGTTCCATTTGATTGATGGAAACTTCAATTATGAAAATTTTCCTCTAGAAGTTTTGATCCATTTTAAAACAATCCAATGAACAAAGCAAAGCTTTACCTCATCGAAAAAAATAAACTAGGCAAAAAAATTAAGTCTATCTGTATATTAACTCACTATGCTTGTATCCATCTTTCCAAGATCTACTAAAGAGTCAAAATCTCCATCTTCAAGGACAATACTTCGACTAGGGCATAGACCATGGAACAACTAAATCACTCCATTTCTGGTTACCTTGTCCAAGATTCGGCGATAAAAAAATTATGCAGTTTGATGAACTTGTTGTTCAAATTACAATTTTGGCAATCTAGGTTGATTTAGAAACCATGAATCATGCTTAGATTGTAATTTTGAAATGATGAAATTGCAGATTTAGGAGTACTACATTCCATTTATCAAATTTGGGGAAAAATCCTCATTGAAAATAACATCTGAAACAGGGTGATCTAGTTGGAAATTAGGATACACCCTTCGACCATTACCAAAAAGGGTCCACTCCATTTTTCTATGGCATTCCATTCCATCACATGCATTATGGTATCTTTCCCATGTGGTTGACACTTCCTCGTAGAAATTTCACTAACCTTTTCCATCAACATTCATGGAGTAGAGTAATTATGAATTTAATTTAATGATATATATATATATATATATATATAATCTATCAAACAATTGTTTCCTTTCAATGTGGTTGAATTAGATGTTGGATTAAAATATTTAGTACTTCAACTAAAAGATAATATGTATAAAAACAAGGACTGGCAATGGTTGATAGTAAAGGTAGAGAAAAAACTAAATACTTGGTGTAATCCGTGGCTATCCAAAGGGGGTCGATTGGTTTTGGTTAAAGCATTCTTAGAAGCCATTCCAATTTACTGGAAGTCACTCACATGCATACCTAAATGAGTATTAGAAAGGGTTAGACATCTATGTTGCATGTTTAATTGGTCATGAGAGCTAGTAAAAAAATGAATTGTTCTGGTTTATTGGAAAAAACTAGCAATGCCAAAGGCTCAAGGAGCATGGGGGTTAAAGAGTATCTTTATTTTCTATAAGGCACTAGTTGGAAATAATGTATGACAACTAATTCAAGGTTCTAGGCTATGGGATTGAGTCAACAAGGATAAGTACATAGCTCCAGATGCAATGGAGGAATGAGTAAGGAATCTTGTTAAGAGAATCCAAAATTCCATGATTATATGGAAATAAATCATTACATCTTTTCCACTGGTTGGGAATTGGATGGTGTGGGATGTAGGAAAGGGAGATAAAGTCTAAATTGGGAGAGAACCATGGATTAGAAGTAAGGGATTGCATATGTTACCTCCACAATTGATTCATGATATAATATATAGGGGTTTCTATACAGTTAGGTAGATCACGATGTGGGACAAGGAAACTACATGGCATCAACATTAGTTATCGTGAACATAGATCAATCTAAGGGAGGAGGATCCAGTTACTTGGTAGAGGTGCACTGAAAACTTAAGAGCCTATTATGTTAGACTAAGAGATTACGAGGATCATATTATATCAACATTAAATCCAATTGGGGACTTGATGAAGAGTGATTCTGATACCTCATACCTGTGGGTTATGGGCCCACAATTACCCTCTCTTCAAACACAAATATTACAAGAAGACTAATTCATTGTAAATCTAGCATGGCCTTTGTTCCAACAATATAATATTCAACACTGAACTAACACAGATATCAGAATATTAATCACATCCATTCTTTGACACAACCCATCATCTTGCTATCAATCCGAATGTGTTGGGGAAATATCACGCATGAATCATAAATTTGAGAGAGTTGTATTGTGTTGGGAGGAAACAACGATTTCTAAAATATTTTAACATAGAAAATATCACTGAGCCACGATTTGCATCCATAACCAATGAGAAACTTGAGTATCATCAACATTATTCAACAATCCTCCATGCATATAATCATGATTTCATACACTCGAGAACACATAGAACATAAATCAAAATTCTCTTTAATTCTAACATTCTACCATTACATAGTCATGGCGCCTTGGCTCATGACCAAATTGACATTTCTTGGCCCCCCTTCACATGTTCACAACTTACATTATATAAAAAACAAACATAACCATTAAATCATATCTATTCTCAAACTATCCCTAGGATCTCTCCTTCTGATCTCAAAATCTGCCAATGAACAAATTTGCTCATATTACAAGGGATTTAATAAACCAAATACGTGGACTTTCAAAATTATTACACAAGGATCATGTCCTATTTACAACATCATAGGGATTCTAGAAGCTCAATTTTTATGGTGATTTGGAAGGCTACAATTCTCCTACATCGAGACTATGTGCCAAGCATTGTATATAAAGATTTCACCACTGAGGGAAGCGAGAATCTCCAAGTCTGGTGGTGGAAGGAAGTTTGGAAATTTAAGTGTCCAACAAAATCCAAAATATTCATGTGGATACTCTTTAATAACAAATCTTTAACATGGGATATTTTGCAAAAGAGGAATTTTGTGGGACCTAGATGGTGTTTTCTTTGCAAACACGAGGAAAAAATAAACTCACATATAATTCTATTTGCCAATTTACAAAGCAAGTTTGTAATGAGGTAGAAGGAATGACAAAATTGAAAAATGCTTGGGATAGAAACACTACAGAGGAGGCTCTCGGAACTTGGTGCACTAATAGGGGAGCTAGATGATTTAGATCTCTCCCTTTGACTCTTTCTCGGGGAGAACGGTTGGCTAGGAACTCAGAATTTTTTAAAGATAGAGATACTTTACCTCTGAAATGTGTTGTCCAAAGATTACATATACTATCTGCATTTTGTTTGTTTTAGGAAAAACACAACATAAGATAACTAGTTGAAGAAGTACTTTATAAAGATTTCTCATAGAAATTTTGTTATGGTTCTTCTCAGGGAACCCCTCCAAGGGGTGGGACAAGGGGAATTCTACATCTTTCTATGTTCCATAGTATATTTTTAAAATCCGGAGTTGGAAAAGCATCAAATAACTTCTGTGAATTAATGGTGCCAAAATTGGTTTTGATGTTAGCTTGGGAACATGGAGTAACACATATTCAAATATTTGGGGATTCACTACTTGTAATTAATTGGATGAGATAAGAGTTATTCCTAAGAAATTTCATGATCTAGACTTTGTTTCTTGATGTTATGTCTTTATAATCATCCTTCACTGATATTTCCTTTGAACATGTTTACAAGGAAAAAAACAACATAGCATACAGTTTATCAAAAGTCTGGTTAGAGATGGATATAGGAGTATGGGAAGTCTTTGAGAATCATTAAGGAAAAAATTATGAACATTTGCATGATCCTTGGATATATTTTTTACTCATACAACATAGTTTTATGGGTCATTCATGAGTATATCTCATGGGTGATGAACTAAACAAATAGGCGAAGATAGTTGCTGATTTTTTGACGGATTAAAAAAATGGATTTATTTTCTAAAAAAATGGGAGGAAATGATTTTTTTTAGGGAACGGTGTAATGTCATCATTTATGAAGATTTTAGTTGTTCACATATCAGGGGGAAATTACATGTATTATATGATATAGATTGTATGAGACAAACAAGAACGCTTTACAACATCTAGTAATGTAATTATGTTTTTATAAATAAAATCGCATGACTTCTTTCTTTATTGTGCTGATAAGCACTCTTCAGCCCAGTATGGAGAGTTGTCCATGTAACATAACTCATTAAAATAATAAATTTATTATATATATATATATATATATATATATATATATATATATAATACAAAATATTAAAATATATTAAAAGATATATATTGGTTTGAATTTGTTATGTTCTGATTTTTCCTAGCTTCAATTAATAGATCACCAAAACAATGTAGTGATGATGGAGGTAGTAGTATATTATAAAATATATTATCTTCTTGCGAATGAAATATTTAGGGTAAAAGAATGTAAATTGAACTCGAAGGATGAGTTGCGTGACAAGCAGGTGCGTGTGGAAACCTTTTGATGGACTGGCTTCAATGGCTAGGGTTTAGCCCTGGTTTCCCCCATTTGGTTGTGGTCGCCCTCCGTGTGCGGGGATCGATTGCAGGTCCTTCTCCAGCAATGGAGGCTTCGTCTCCCATCGACACTCCTTACCTTGGTTCCTATCCTCCAGGAGTCAAATATGGCATGTCTAATCCCTCTGGTGGGCCACCAGGGAGTCTTTCCAAGGGATCTCCCTCTACCTCTAATGACTTCCATGGCAACTCATTCTGTGATGTTGTCAAGAGGAATTTAAACCCTTCGTCTTTTTTGGTGCATGAGGCTTTGACACCTACCATATCTCTGAGGAAGGACGCAATTTCCAAATTAGCTTGTCTTAGCTCCACAACACTCATCTGTCGTTTTAATGGCCTCTGGCATCGTCTTGTTGATATTCATGATTGGATCTTGAGATCTTAGTTGTTGGATCTGAAAGGTGATTTCTTCATTCACCCCCGCGCTCAATGTTTTTTCATTGCTGAGTTTGATCTTAAAGAAGAAGGAGATTTGATCTTTAGCTCCGACCCTTGGTTCTGGGATAGCTCTAGTTTATGCATGAAGCCCTAGTCTCCCTCTTTTGATCCTTCAAAAGACTCGGTGTATTTATCCCATGTTTGGGTTTGGATCCCAAACTTTCCCTTGCACATCTGGGGCTTATCTTCTCTCCGTTCCATCGAGAATGCTTTAGGAAGATTCCATTTTAGATGCCCCGAAATAGAAAAACAAAACATCTTCATGTATGATCAGATCTGTGTAGAAATGAATTTCAACAAAGGGTTTCTGACCAAAATCAATTTGACGGGGGATAATTACTTGTGGAATCAAAAGATGGATTATGAAAAAATAGCTTTACGGTGCCGATCTTGTTATTCCATGGGACATTTGGCATCCCAATGTCCCAGGGGCCCTAAGAAAGCTTGGAAACAACGAAAATAAACCTAGTGGGTTGGATCCCACATTGGTCATCAACTTATATCCAAGTATGTTTCTTCAAATGATGACCCTCCCACAGTGGGGACCAAAGAGGCTCAAGCTATCCTCACTCCCTCCAATGGGGACTCTCCAATTCTAAACCTTGCGTTGGATGACTCAAAATTTGAAATAGAGGATCTCAATGTCACACCAGAGATCACCAAGCACCCTGAAATGCAACAAGAAACACCTCAGAATCTCGCAAAAAAAGAGGCTTTGGATTCTCTAGATTCAGGAAAAGTTAGGCAGGCTCACCCCAAATTCATCCCTCTGGCAAGTTGGACAGATGAGGCTATCGAATTTGAAACATTAGAAGTTCAAGCTAAGGTAGTTGAGAGTTCAGTTCAGGAAAAGTAGGAAGTTTTACATCAAGACAATCTAGGAATCATTGGCATCTCAAATGCCCCAACATCGGCAAATGAAGACTGGATGGAAGTCGGAAAGAAGAAGAAAACACATGTACCCTCAAAGCCAATGGTCACACAAAGTCAGGCTCGCAAGTCAACTAAAAAGGTGAGCTCTTCCCCAACAAGATAATTTAGATGCAGTGTCTTTTCATTCTTATTCTCAGAGTTTTTGAAGCTGTCTTCCCAGTATTTGAAATAGATATTTGTAGCTTGTAGGAGTGGTTCAATTGAGGCCTTAGATTGGCTCGATTTTTGAAAGACTTTGTAAGCTCTCAGTAGTTTTAACTGCACCATCTTTTTTGATAATTCAAATTTCCCAATTTTTGTTAATATATATATATATATATATATATGAAAATTATTAAAATTTGATTCAAACTGTTTAAAAAAGGAAAAAAATGTAAAAAATGTAAAAAATACAAAAATATAACATTGAGTTTGAATACAAATCATAAAAATATATACAATTTTTTAAAAATAATAATTTGTAATAAAACACATGCTTTGAGATACTAAATATATATTAAAAATTGTATATTGTTTCCCACTTATTTAAATGATATAATATAATGTACAATAAATTAATACTAAATAAAGTTTCAAAATTTGATATTAGTGTATATTTTCTTAATAACTTGTGATAGATTTTTGAAACATTTTTAATGTTTCAAGTGGACACTCCACCCATTATGAAGGGAAAAATATTTGAAAAAATATAATGAAAATAGAGAGCCATCTTATGGATTTTATAGAGTTTGAAGGAGAAAAATTAACCATTTTGTAATGAACAATAAATAATTAAAATATGGGAGAGTGGGTAATATTTGACTCGAAAATGCCCAAAGGGATTGGATCCATTGGTGAGGGATGAGGATATTTTCACCAGTGGGCAATGTTCAATTCTCGTGAGGGATTTTATGGAGCCATGGGGACACCTTGAGGTAGTGCTCGAATGTGTGGTTGCACCTAGATAGATTATATTAAATTACCTCTTGACTTGTGCACACATAACTGGATCAAATCCCACCCCCGTGTCCTTCAAATTTTCAAGGGGTGGCAAGTGTAGGGGGAAGTATCTATGATCCCAGAGGAAAAAATTTGGTCTACTATGCATGAGGAATTGGAAATGTCTCAAATAATCTTGACGAGGCCTACTCGTTATGGATGGGCCTGAGCATTGAGAAGGAAGCAAGGACTAATCACCTAATGGTTCTAGGAAACTTGATGCTAGTCGTAAGAGCCATGGTAAATCATGTAGAACTGAGGCATAGTGCCTTGAGTTCTCTATTTTTGAGGATCCAAATAAAGGCCTCTAGCTTTGACAAGGTTTCCTTCTATCACATTAAGCGTGAGCTCAATAGCGAGGCTGACCATTGGGCCAAGGTAAAAATCTTTCAAGTGGACACTCCACCCATTATCAAGGGAAAAACATTTGAAAAATATAACAAAAATAGAGAGCCATCTTATGTATTTTATAGAGTTTGAAGGAGAAAAATTAACCATTTTTTAATGAACAATCAATAATTAAAATATGGGAGAGTGGGTAAGATTTGACTCGAAAATTCCCAAAGGGGTTGGATCCATTGGTGAGGAGTGAGGATATTTTCACTAGTGGGAAAGGTTCAATTCCCGTGAGGTATTTTTTGGAGCCATGGGGACACCTCGAGGTAGTGCTTGAATGTGTGGTTTCACCTAGAGAGATTTTATTAAATTATCTCTTGACTTGTGCACACACAAGTGGATCAAAGCCCACCCCCATGTCCTTTAAATTTTCAAGGGGTGGCAAGTGTAGGGGGGAGTCTCTATGATCCTAAAGGAAACAAGTTGGTCTACTATGCATGGGGACTTGGAAATGTCTCAAATAATCTTGACGAGGCCTACTCGTTATGGATGGGCCTAAGCATTGAGAAGGAAGCAAATATTAATCACCTAATGGTTCTAGGCGACTTGATGTTGGTTGTAAGAGTCATGGTAAATCATGTAGAATTGGGGTATAGTGCCTTGAGTTCTCTATTTTCTAGGATCCAAAGAATGGTCTCTAGATTCGACAAGGTTTCCTTATAACACATTAAGCGAGAGCTAAATAGCGAGGCTGACCATTGGGCCAAGGTAAAAATATTTCAAGTGGACACTCCACCCATTATCAAGGGAAAAATATTTGAAAAAATATAATGAAAATAGAGAGCCATCTTATGGATTTTATAGAGTTTGAAGGAGAAAAATTAACCATTTTGTAATGAACAATAAATAATTAAAATATGGGAGGGTGGGTAATATTTGACTCGAAAATTCCCAAAGGGGTTGGAACCATTGGTGAGGAGTGAGGATATTTTCACCAGTGGGCAAGGTTCAATTCCTGTGAGGGATTTTCTGGAGCCATGGGGACACCTTGAGGTAGTTCTCGAATGTGTGGTTGCACCTAGAGAGATTATATTAAATTATCTCTTGACTTGTGCACACATAAGTGGATCAAATCCCACCCCCATGTCCTTCAAATTTTCATGGGTGGCAAGTGTAGTGGGGCGTCTCTACGATCCCAGAGGAAACAAGTTGGTCTACTATGCATGGGGACTTGGAAATGTCTCAAATAATCTTGACAAGGCCTACTCATTATGGATATGCCTTAGCTTTGAAAAGGAAGCAAGGATTAATCACCTAATGGTTCTAGGCGACTTGATGTTGGTCGTAAGAGCCATGGTAAATCATGTAGAATTTGGGCATAGTGCCTTGAGTTCTCTATTTTCGAGGATCAAAAGAATGGCCTCTAGCTTCGACAAGGTTTCCTTCTACCACATTAAGCGGGAGCTCAATAGAGAGGTTGACCATTGGGCGAAGGTACAAATATTTCAAGTGGACACTCCACCCATTATCAAGGGAAAAATATTTGAAAAAATATAATGAAAATATAGAGCCATCTTATGGATTTTATTGAGTTTTAAGGAGAAAAATTAACCATTTTGTAATGAACAATAAATAATTAAAATATGGGAGAGTGGGTAATATTTGACTAAAAAATTCCCAAAGGGGTTGGATCCATTGGTGAGGTGAGGATATTTTCACCAGTGGGCAAGGTTCAATTCCTGTGAGGGAGTTTATGGAGCCATGGGGACACCTTGAGGTAGTGCTTGAATGTGTGGTTGCACCTAGAGAGATTATATTAAATTATCCCTTGACTTGTGCACACATAAGTTGATCAAATCCCACCCCATGTCCATGAAATTTTCAAGGGGTGGAAAGTGTAGTGGGGAGTCTCTATGATCCCAGAGGAAACAAGTTGATCTACTATGCATGGGGACTTGGAATTATCTCGATTAATATTGACGAGGCCTACTCATTATGGATGGGCCTAACTATTGAGAAGGAAGCAAGGATTAATCACCTAATGGTTCTAGGCAACTTGATGTTGGTCATAAGAGTCATGGTAAATCATGTAGAATTGGGGCATAGTGCCTTGAGTTCTCTATTTTTGAGGATCAAAAGAATGGCCTGTAGCTTTGACAAGGTTTCCTTATACCACATTAAGTGGGACCTCAATAGTGAGGCTGATCATTGGTCCAAGGTAAAAATATTTCAAGTGGACACTCCACCCATTATGAAGGGAAAAATATTTGAAAAAATATAATGAAAATAGAGAGCCAGCTTATGGATTTTATAGAGTTTGAAGGAGAAAAATTAACCATTTTGTAATAAACAATAAATAATTAAAATATGGGAAAGTGGGTAAGATTTTACTCGAAAATTCCCAAAGGGGTTGGATCCATTGGTGAGTAATGAGGATATTTTCACCAGTGGGTAAGGTTCAATTCTTGTGAGGGATTTTCTAGAGCCATCGGGACACCTTGAGGTAGTGCTCGAATGTGTGGTTTCACCTGGAGAGATTATATTAAATTATCTCTTGACTTGTGCACACATAAGTGGATCAAAGCCCACCCCCATGTCCTTCAAATTTTCAAGGGGTGGAAAGTGTAGGGGGAAGTCTCTATGATCCCAGAGGAATCAATTTGGTCTACTATGCATGGGGACTTGGAAATGTCTCAAATAACCTTGACTAGGCCTACTCGTTATGGATGGGCCTGAGCATTGAGAAGGAAGAAAGGATTAATCACATAATGGTTATAGGAGACTTGATGTTAGCCATAAGAGCCATGGTAAATCATGTAGAATTGGGGCATAGTGCCTTGATTTCTCTATTTCGAGGATCCAAAGAATGGCCTCTAGCTTTGAGAAGGTTTCCTTCTACCACATTAAGTGGGAGCTCAATAGCGAGGCTGACCATTGGGCCAAGGTAGCCCCTGGGGTGTAGAACATTCGGTGATGGAGTGCACTATTAAAGCACTCTGTTATGTGAGGTCATCAGATCAAAACCTTGGCTTACCTTGTGTGTCACATAGGAGGAAGCATAGGAACACCTAGAGGTTATAGTGGTAGCAATCAAAATCGACCTTGTGTCACGCGAGTATGAACCCAATCTAGTTTCTGATTCCTCCAGACAAAAAAAATGGGGTAAGTATTATCCACCTCATATATTAATCCAAACTTTATACTATGTCAATCCACTTAATGCTAAGTCATGTCGAGAGATGTCAAGGGAGATTTGGAGGGTGGCAAACACCTTTCCCACACTTGAAAGGCTTGGTGTCTCATGATAGTATTGAATGTCACATGTGTGAGTCTATATTGAAATGTGGGACATTCTCCACAATGGGTTTGATCTACAACAACATTTCAGTGGTGAATAATATGACATTTCAACTCTGGTGGGTCTCGTATGGTTTCTTTGGAAGGGAGGTCAATTGAAGTTTAGGTCTTGAGCATGGGATCTGTAATTTCAACAAGAATTAGAAGGTGGTGAATTCGGGTCGATAAACATCCTCAATGTCGAAACCTTTCCAAGAGTAGATCGGGTAACCTCAGGTTTTTTGGTTGCTTTTCCCTATTTCTATTTTATTTGAATTTAATGCTTTATGTTGTGAAGGAAATTCCTTGTTTCTATCCATTAGTCCTCATAGGTTTAAGGTTAGAATTGGAACTCGTTGTTTGGTAGTTTCTTGGTCTAGTTCCTATAGTCCTTTTGTGAATGTTTTTTCTATGGTCGTGATGAATAATTTAGAGTGGAGGGAAGCCATGAAGATCCTTTGTAGCCATGAAGAGGCCAGACAAGATAATAATAACACTCTTTTATCCTTTCCAAAAAAAATTAGAGTTGAAAAAAGTTATTGCAGGTAATGCAACCAATCTTATGAACCTTCTCCATGTTCAGATGCAATGAATAGATTCCTTGGAGGTTGAATACCAACCAATGCGCTCACTTGTTCTTCCCCAACTATTGGATTGACTCTCCCAAGATTCAAACAATCATGAATTTGTAAATTCAATTAAGCAAACTTTAAGGGATGAAGAAACAAGGGGACATATCCATGACCCTATGGAAGTAGAAGAGATGGGATCCCTTCACTCTATTGAGAGGAAAGAAATTCAAGACTTTGCCTTGCCTTGACTAGTTATGTTTTCCAAAGTTGTAATATTTTTGGGTCAGTATGTTAAAAAATCTACTAGTTGTAATACCTAGAATACTAGATTTGAGGAAGCTATAGGGTCTATGTAAGTATATTTATAAATATCTACACAGGTGGATCAAACTAAAGTTTTTTTCTTGTATTTGTTGTTTGTTTTGGAACAGTCAAATTTTTAACGAAATATTGATGATGATGATGATGATGATTATTAACGTCTACTAAGACCGAATTAGTTTATCAGACCTTAAGAGGGTAAGTGATTACTTGTGATTCTTTAGGATTTTGTTTCTGTGCTGGAAAAGCATTAAGAGAAGCTTTCCAAGATCACCATACTTTTGTTGAGTTAAGATGTTAGGAAGGTTGGTAGTGTGATAAATATTTTGAAAATGAGATCTAATATGGGTTTAGGTTGGACAATCTAAGAGAATGTGATTTTCATCTTCAACCTTCTTAGTGTCACAAAGGTGACACACTCTTTCATCCCATGGTGTTTTAGGAATTGACCAATGCCTAGTTTCACTATGGAGCTCGTGAGAATTTGTTCTTATCTTAGCAATGCTTATTTTTTCTTTGGCAAAATAGATAGATAATTTTGATCTTCTAGATTAGGGTTTATTACATCTTTATAATACCTTAATTTTCTTTTTTCCTCTAACTCTTTATCACACCACATTTTCTCTTTAAATTTTTATTTGACATTTTTTTTAATAGTATCTTTTTTTTGCAAAATGGTTTCTTCCATGATTCCCCAATAGTTTAGCCAAGACCGGGTGTCTTTATTCCATCCTCGCTTGAGTCGATGTTGGTCATGACTTGATTTTGAAGCAATTTTAGGTAGCCTCTTGTCTTCCATGTTTTTTAACTTGTTCTTATACATTAGGTACCTAGTCATAGACATGCTCTCAATGGGGGAGAGGCTTGTTTCTAAGAGGAGGATGGGATAGGGCATATTTTCTTTAATTTTGAGATTATAGGTTATAAAATTATTTTGTATTTGCTCTATCTTTCTCCAAGATTCACGAGAGATACTACAACCCCAGACTTCACATCCATAAATAATAACAAGTGTAACAAGAGTCTCAAAGAGGAATTTCTTCTTATCGCAACTCCAAAGATCAACTTATTTACAATTGTTTTCAAGCCCATAATAAGCTTTCCATCCCCCAATAATCCTTTTCTAAATTCTATAATTCCAATTGAGCTTGTGGTGAATATCAATTCCAAGATATTTGTATGAAGTCACTTCCTCCAAGTTGTTGTTGTCATATACAAAGGAATCATAAGAGATCTTATTGGATTTAATAATCATGACCTTAGTCTTATCAGTGTTAACGGTCATACCCATATTGGAGCAAATATCCTTGAGGATTCTTAGTTGGTTTTCAATATCATGGGGACTCCTTTCCATAAGAACGATATCATCGGCATAAGAAGAATATTGATGACTATACCTGTGAGAGTAGGGCCAACACAACCTACTTTTTCCAAGCATTCTTCTAACTTGTCAATGTATATGACAAAAAGGGTAGGGGACAAGGGACAACCTTGTTTGACTCTAATATTGCAGTTAATCTCTTTTGAACAACCCTCAATGTTTTTAAACTTAGCAATAACGTTCTCATACATACTTATTGTAGAAGCCCTCAACTCGAGAGGCACTTTTATCTCTTCCAACCTATTCCAAAGTTTTTTCCTGGGAACCATGTCAAAATCTTTTCTAAAGTCAACAAAACAACAAAAATGATTGGTTTTAGTATTGCGAAACTCCTCTGCAATGATCCTAAAGATAACAAGATGGACCATAGTTGAATGATATCTCCTAAACCTGGCCTCTCCTTTAGCTCTTTTACTGTGACTTTCTAGCCAAAGGCTAATCTTCTTTTCCAAAATAATTCCATAAAGCTTGGCTAAAATCGAGCTAATAATAATGGTCCTATAATTAGAGGGAATGTTTGTATCCCCATTTTTAAAAATAGGAACAATGATGCTTTGTGTCCAGGGTTTAGGAAAACCCTGCTTGACTGCTAAATTGAAGAGCTTGTGTATGTGAGGGATAAGGATTAGCCCTCTGATTTTAAAAGTTTCAGCTTGGTAGCCTTCAATTTCCTTAGCTTTCCCATTTGCGAGTCACTTAACCCCGAACTCTATGTCATCTAAATAAAAAACTTCTTCCTTTGTAGGGACAATAGGAATGGTGTCCATGGAATTAGGGAACTCATAAAGACTTTTAAAGTAGGAATTACAGTCCCTTAAGGGAATCATATTATTTTCATTAGTATTGTGTTTTAGAATTTGGCTCCATAACTTCTTAGGATCCAACTTGTATAGTTTTGAAAGTTGCTCTTGCCTTTTATTGATATAGTATCTTTTTTTCCTTTTAATTAGGGATTTCTACGTATTGACCTTATCGAGTTTTAAGGGCTCATTAGAAGCATCCCTAATGGCTTTCCTAGCAATTTTACATTCTTTATCATACCAAAGGTTGGTCATTCTATTATTCTTTTTATAGGACACCTCGAAAGAGAACTTGTTAATAGAAGTGGAAAGGGTAGTTGTAAAATTATGATAGAGTTCTTCAATGTTGTCCTTATAAGTTAGGAGGTTTAATTTACTATTTAAATCCTTTAAGAAAATGTCAACTTTACTTTTGTCAAAGCACAAATTCCTTTGATTATCAGAATTCTCTTCAATGGTGCTCCTATGCATGGAAGATTTTAGAGTTAGGGTTAAAGGTTTATGATGAGAGTCAGGCTCATGGTTATTTAAAAGGTAAAAAGTTGCTATTTGGTTGGAAACGGGGATATCAGATATCACATAATCTACAACAATACTACCTAGCCCATGAATACATGTCATCTGGTTGGAGTTTGGCCACTTCATTACTCCATTGCAAATTATTAGGTCTTGAGAGCTACAAAGCTTGACCAACTCAGTACCAAACAAGTTCTCAATTAGGTGTTCAGAGCTTCTTTTGTAGCTATTAGATAAAACAAGGCCCTCATCTAGCCATAAAGGATTATGGTTGGACTCATTACTTAAAAGAGTAGCTTGTTTAGATGCACTCATTACTTAAAAGAGTAGCTTGTTTAGATGCAGTCCTAACATTAAAGTCTCCTAGTAGGAGGATATTACCTTCATTTTTCAAAATATAAATATCTTGTTCTAAATTATTATAGGGGCAATTTTTATCTAGATTATTTCTCTTATAAAAAGTAGAATTAATAGGTGCAAAATAACAAATTGCTATATACATCTTCTTAGCATTGGTGTCTGAAATTTCTATCTAAATGTACTAATTAAGAGGGTCAATCTTATGAAGTTGAATGTGAGGAGAAATGCTCTTTCTAATATAACAAGCTATGCCTCCTATCCCTCTACGGTGGGAGTTTTTGTTCCGTGCCGACCACAAGACAAATCCTTCCATGCTAGGGACCTTAGACTCCTCATGCTCCCAAGTTTCAGCTAGATAGATAATATCAATATCACTAAGGATCCAACTTATCATAGGAACTTTGTGCCATGGAAAGCCATGACAATTCCAAAAAAGGATTCCGAGTGTCCCAAATTCCTATTTTATTATTATCCTTCTGGTCTCTATCCCTAACAATAGCTTTTTGATTTCTAATTATTTCTCATTTTCCTTCTTTCCTGGCTTCTTTTACCTTTTGAACTTCCTTCCTTAATTTAGCTTGGTCTTTCGGAATGAGGTCTTCATTTATAAATATTCTTGACCCTTTTAAGCTCGAAGATTTACTAAGTATGCTATATTTATGGTCATTAAAACTTACTTTGACATAGATCAACCTATCTTTGTGATCAATTATTTTTTCTAGCCTCTTTGTTTCTATGAGGTAAGTTGTATCAATTTGTGATTTATTTTTTAATTCTTCTTTTACTATTGCTAGTGTATCCTCTTCTTCTTGTTCTTTTATACCAAAAATTACGAGGTTCAAGGATATTTTGTTACGTTCATGGTCCAGTTTGATTAACTTATATCTATATTAAAATAAAATAAAAATATTTTGATTAAAAATGATAAATGGAATAAATTAAAAATAATAAAATAATGAAAATATATTGTCTATATTAAAATTAAAAAATATTTTGATTCAAAATGATCAATGGGATAAATGAAAAATAATAAAATAATACTCTAAAGGATAAAAGGTCAAATTTAATTAGAATTAATAACATTAAATAAATAAAAATATAATAAATTAAATTAAAGAACAAAAAAAATATAAGATGAAGAACATAAAACGAAACAAAATAATAAAGTAGTAAATGCCACAGACAAGGATAAATTTAATTCATAATAATTTCTTAAATTAAACAAATAACTAAAAGTCGTAAAGAATGGATTAGAAATTCAATTAAGGAGAGACACAAATATAAAAAAAAAAAAAGTTGATAAAAGATTAATTGTTAAAGGGGTAAATGAAAATATGTTAATTTTGAATAATTGTTCCAGGTTTTTAAACTTTGTCGGGTTTAAAGAGGTTTTTGTTGGTTGTGGAGCTTGATTATCTTCCTGATTCAGAGGTCCTTGCTTTCAGCTGTGTTTATACCCCATGAAGTATTTACACCCCAGAAGTATGTACACTCTTCCACGTGGGGCAGTGCAGAGGGGGGGTACCCCCTTTGCGGGGTCTGGGGGCAAGTGGGCCTCCAGTGGGGGTTCGGGGGCGAAGCCCCCAAAGAAAAAATTGCCTTGTAAAATTAAATTGTAATTTCATTGTAAATTTGGACCATTCATTATAAGGTCGTAGATCTAACGATAGAGATTATGTTAGGGTTTTTTTCCCTAGAAGGCAACCCTCTTTTATGAGGGAAATGTATTGCGGCTATGGATGATGGTGAATATTGTATTATGAGAGAGGAGACTGCGAGAGAAAGAAGAGGAAGTTACAACGGGTTTTGTTGTAGGTTGTATCCCTTCATTTGCTGGATAATAATAAAGGAAGGACCTGGCAATTTCTCTGGTGGACGTAGCCCACACTGGGTGAACCACGTAAATCT
>ML803575.1:75336-95839 GCA_009831015.1 Picea engelmannii | reverse complement strand
TTTTTTTCCCTAGAAGGCAACCCTCTTTTATGAGGGAAATGTATTGCGGCTATGGATGATGGTGAATATTGTATTCTGAGAGAGGAGACTGTGAGAGAAAGAAGAGGAAGTTACAACGGGTTTTGTTGTAGGTTGTATCCCTTTATTTGCTGGATAATAATAAAGGAAGCACCTGGCAATTTCTCTGGTGGACGTAGCCCACACTGGGTGAACCACGTAAATCAGTGTCTCTCTTGTATTGTGTGTCTTCTATGTTTTGTTTCTGCATTTGTTTTATTTTATTGCTCTGCGGTCCTGTTTTTCTAACCGTTTTTAATATTCTTTTTAATTATGATTTTGAACAAGAATATTAAAATTGTTATTAGTGTAGATTTTCTAGATAATTTATGTTAGATATTTGAAATCCAATATTTTGAGTGGACACTCTTCCCATTATCAAGGGAAAAAACTTGCAAAATTATGAAAAGAGAGAATCATCTTATGTAATTTATAAAGTTTGAAGGAGAAAAATTAGTCGTATGTAATGTAATGGACACAAAATTATTAAAATATAGGAAAGTCGATAAAATTTGACTCTAAAATGATAAATTAAATAAATTAAAAATAATAAAATATTTCTCTAACAAATAAATAATCAAATTTAATTAGAATTAATAATATTAAATTAAAGACAAAAATTATGAAATGAAGAATATATGACAAAATAAAATAAGAAATTAACAAATGCCACGTAAACAAATTTAATTCATGATAATATCATAAATTAAACAAAAGAACTAAATGACAAGGAATGGATACAAAACTTAATTGAGGAGAAACAATATCAAAGAAATATTAGATATTTAATAAAAGATTAATGGTCAAGGGGAATAAATGAGAAAGATTTGATTTTTAATGGTTATGAATAATTCTTTGAGGGTTTTGTTAGGTTTAAATAGAGTTTTAATATTCTTTTAGCTGAGACTTTGATCAAGAATATTAAAAATTGATATGAGTATAGATTTTCTAGATCATTGTTTATACCCTTTCCCTTTTTTTTACTTAAGTATGGATTTCTCGTGAAACCTTCTTGTATATAACACTCTAGTTATGTGGATGTGTGGGGTAATGACCTTGTCAAAGGTTTAAAGCACCCACAACCTGCATCCCACACTATGTTAAGTTCCTGCGGATGCAGAGTGTTGAAATATTGTATCTGCAAAGACTATTCTATTTATTATTGAGTTATTATTCATAATATCAATCCCCTTTTGTGGAATGATCATGTTGGGATTTGTACTTGACCAAATCCCCTTTTGTGGATTGTTCAAACCCTAATTGTATTATGAAAATTAAGAAGTCGGCCCCATGCCTAATTAAAGTGGTTTTAACCACTAAGAAGAGAAGTTGGCCTTGCCCCAGTGAAGAGACACCTTTCCAACGCCTGCCAGCTAGTATAAATAAAGAAGGCTAGCGCCTCATTATCTCACTCACTCATTCACTCATCAAGTGTGCAAGTTTGGAGAGCCGCAGTTGGGATAAGAAGGAAGAGAGAGGCACATTTCTTAGTGTTGGATATTCTCCAGTGTTTTGGTTTATTGTCTTGGGATTGTATTGGCTATCTATATTAAGGAAGTTTTTGCTGGGTTTTCTCCCCCATGAGGGTTTCCTAGGATAAATGTTGTGTATCTTGTGATTGTGTTTCTCTCAATGATCCTACACATGCTATTTTTATCTAGTAAATTGAAAAGAAACCTAATAATAGCTCAAAATTTAACATGGTATCATAGCTAAGATGAAGAGAGCACCTTTCACTGGATAATTAAAAACGTCATTGTTGTCGTACAAGAAAATTAGGGCTTCTTGTTGGAGAGGAATGTTTTCCTAAAAACCATCTAGAAAAGTGCGCCCTATCCTAGTGAATCTTTTGGCAGCTTGAGCGCACCTTTTTAGTGGATAGAGCCTCTGAAAATTCAAACACTAGTTTTGACTGATACCAAAAAACCAGAAGTACCAGAAAACCAGAAAAACCAGGAAACCAAAACGAGTACTAGAAGTACTAGTCGATATTTTTGCAGGTCAAGTTTCAAGGGGAAAGACTTGAAATTTATGAAATCTAACAACTCCAACAAACTCGCCTCAGCCCAGTGCATCTAATCCCTGGATCATAATTTCAAAATTTGAAGTTTGAAAAAATAGGGTTTCCTCATAAAACCCTAAGTTGCAGTTGCAGTTTCAAAATCAGTTGTAGTATCAATTATCGTTGTAGTATCAATTGAAGTATCAACTATAGTACCAGTTTCAATCACCCTTGAGTTTTTTAAAGGGTTGGTAATTACTACCGCTGTTACCAGATGGTGCCACTACTATTAGAGGTATGTATTCACATATGTTTAAAATGTTAATCTTTAAAGAGTGTTTGTACGAGAAGGGTTCTCTTTCCATAGATCCAAAAGGATCTCAGATCCAACACATTCAAAGGAATAATGCAACCCAGGTTTGATTATTCTAATATGCATCTATTTTTTATGACATTATTTTGATCTAGGTTGCATGTTGAAGCTATGACCATCATACTAACCTTTGGTCAAAATTAAAGTCAAAGTATTAGATTGATTAAATTTGAGATCATAGAGTTTATTCTCTAACCCAACTTTCTGTCAAGATATCATATTGTCTTAGTGAAAAAGACAGGTCGAAGAAAGCACTTGTCATCTTGAGTGAAGGAGACTTGGAAGAAAAGCAACACACTCATTCTTGAGGACAAGACTCCAAGTTCCAGGTTTGACTAATTAAGTTGATAAGATTCAAAGTTGCACATGACAAGTTGATAACTACCCCATTACAAGTAAACACTATAGTTGAGGTAGTAGTCTTTGAAAAGTATTATGCTTGGTAGCATGTGAGCATATTGAGATAAATTCTTAATGTAATCATTTACCAGATACAACTAACATATCCTCTAGGAGAAACTTCTTGTGTTGGTTCCAGGTTACCATGGATGAATGTTTGATCACAACATTAGAAGAGTGTTGATCCATTTCGTATTGTATCTCTTACTTTTGATCTTTGTTCCAGGAAGGTCACAAGTGATAGCTCTAAAGGAGCTACTATGATGATTATTCATGCTATTGTTTTATTACTATTATCAAAAGAGTATTATTCTTGCATGTTGTTTTGTTGACCTTGGTTCAGGTCACAGGTGATAACCCTGAGGAATATACAATGAAGGTTACAAAAGACAACATATTAGATGAGATATGAAAAATACTACGTACATGACCATATACATTCATGTACCAAAGAATATGAAGAAGAAGTTATTTTTGAGATCTAGAGTATCTCATATGGAGATTGATTGTAAGGAGCATAAGGCTCCAAAGATGACCAAACATTAGAACAAGAAATCATAGAAGACTTGGTCAAAGGATAATGAAGCCACCTTGACAAGAAGCATAATTCACTTGAAGTCTGACTCAACTTTTCATATTTAGACTTGGTACCAAGTATACCCTGTAAGAGATGATGAAGTCCTTGTAGACTTAGAAGAAATCAAGAGTAATCTTGATCTCAGAAAGGATCATATTAAGAGACAAATTCTAGGAATGGGAGACAGATTCCATGAGAAGGCTAGATCACAGCTTCAAAAACTTCTAGGAGATATGAAATCTCCTAGGAAGATTCCCTTTTTTCAGTGACAGAGAAGGAAGCCAATTAGAAAGACTAGGATATGGTTTTTTCGTGAGACTAGAAGAGAAGTCAGTATTGACTTCCAAGATTGATCTAACAAATCAATCATGTTGGAGATGTACAAAGCCTGATGTTTGTCTAGAGGATTCTCCTAGAAAGAGGGAGAAGACTATGACGAGACACTTACTCCAGTAATTGAAGAAATAGTTCAAGTATTCATGAAGACAACAATAACAACCATGATTCATATATAGTATGAGATGTAGGGGGAGCAATCCCCATATTTAAAATTGAGTGACAGTTGGTGCAGTACATTAATTGGGTCATGGAGACATGACTACAATAAAATATAGAGTTACCTCCTTGACAGAAGAATAACTACCTTCGTTATCAATTATTGAGCCACTCTCAATTTCAAATGAATTTGTTTCCATAATAGAATAGAGGAGTTACTCACAGATTTCAACAACCACAGTGAGAATGAAGCAATCATTCTCAGCTTTGGAGCAGCTGTAAGTGCAGAGTCCCAGTTTCAGAAGGAACAGTTGCATAAAGAGGAGAGGACATACTCTCAGGAAGTGAGACAGATAGTTCTTTGCAGAAATCACATAGATCTAGCACATGATTGTGCAAATTGAGTTGCAGTTGAGCAAGTGTACCAAATTGGTACAAAGTGATGTAAAAATTTGATTAGAAGTTGAAGACAGAAAGAATCGGGTCTGCAGGTTGAAGAAGGCTATGTACAAGTTGAAGAAAGCTCCTAGAGCTTGATATGGCATAATTGATAGTTTCCTAATGAGTTTGGGATTTACCAAGAGTAAAGATGATTCTAACATTTACCTCAAGGTTATGAATGATGAGCCAGTGATGTTGTTACTATATGTAGATGATGTGAAGAAAATCTCATCACAGATTGCAAAAGAAGCTTGCTACAGAGTTTTATGAAAGACCTAATGCATTATCTCTTAGGTCTTGAAGTTTGGCAGAACCTAGAGAAGATCTCCCTTAACCAAGGGAAGTATGTAGTTGAAATACTGAAGAGATTTGATATGTTGGATTATAAATCCATGAATACACCCATGGAAACAAAGTTGAACCTCCTGGTTGATACTTCATCAAAGTTGGTTGATGCTATGTTGTATAAACAGATCATTGGATCGTTGATGTATCTGACGAACACCGGGCCAGATATATGTTTTTTTGTGAACACCTTGAGTCAATTTCTGGTAGAACCCAGATGTGTTGACATTCTTGTTGCAAAACATGTGATGGGATACCTTAAGGGTGCATTGGATTTTGGTCTCAGTTATAATGGAAACCATGACTTCAGACTGAGTGGATATACCGATTCAAATTGGGATGGAAGTGTCTCTGACAGAAAGAGCACCTCAGGATGTTGTTTCAGTCTGGGGTCATCCATGATCTCATGGAAAAGTAGGAAGAAATCAAGTATTTCTCTCAACACGGTAGAAACATAATACATTGTAGCATGTTCCGCCAGTTGTGAAGCCATATGGCTTCGAAAGTTGTTGACATGTCTATTTGATCTGGAGATGGAAGCAACCATGATTCTATGTGATAACCAGAGTTGCATAAAAATGACATAGAACCCTGTGTTCCATGACAAGTCAAAACACATTCAAATATGATATCATTACATTCGTTATATGGTGCAGAGAGGATCCATAAAGCTCCATTGTGTTGGCATGGATGAACATGTTGCAGATGTGTTGACCAAGCCTCTGTCTCATGTAAAGTTAGAGCAATTTTGAAACAAGCTTGGTGTAGTTCGAAAGGACCTCCCTCGAAAGGGGGAGTAGTGTTGTGATTCCATCCTCGTGTTGAAGATTTCCAGCTTTGTGTTGATGTTGTTGTGATGTCAGGCTCGTGATGAATATTTCCAACTTCGTGTTGATGTTGTTGTGATGGAAGCCTTGTGATGAAGATTTCCAACTTCGTGTTGATGTTGTTGTGATGCCAGCCTTGTGTTGAGGATTTCCAGCTTTGTGATGAGGTTGTTATGATGCCAACCTCATGCTGAATATTTCCAGCTTCATGTTGATGTTGTTGTGATGCCAACCTTGTGATGAATATTTCCAGCTTCGTGTTGATGTTGTTGTGATTCCATCCTTGTGCTGAAGATTTCCAGCTTCATGTTGATGTTTTTGTGATGCCAGCCACGTGCTGAAGATTTTCAGCTTCATGTTGATGTTGTTGTGATGCCAACCTTGTGCTAAATATTTTCATCTTCGTGTTGTTGTTGTTTTGATTCCATCCTCGTGCAAAATATTTCTAGCTTCATGCAGATGTTGTTGAGATGCCATCTTTGTGCTGAATATTTCCAGCTTTATGTTGATGTTGATGAGATTCCATCTTCATGTTGAAGATTTCCAGCTTAGTGTTGATTTTGATGATGCTCTAGCCTTCGTGTTGTGATGTTGTTGTTGTTGATGCTGTATCAACCTCATGCTGTTATTGATGATGATGATGTATTAGTGTTATACTAATCCATGTTGATGCAGATGATGATGATTCCATTCTAGATCCTTGTTGTGGATGATGATATTGATGATGAGAAAAAATTATGATGATTTATAGATATGCTAGTCAATGTTCTGGATGTTGTTGACGTTTCTTCCCTCTCTCTCTCTCCTATTGATGTTGTAGAATACCCTTCTTGTTAAGGGGGACTGTTGAAATATTGTAACTGCAAAGAGTATTTTATTTATTATTGAGTTATTATTCATCATATCAATTCCCTTTTGTGGATTGATCATGTCGGGCTTTGTACTTGACCAAATCCACTTTTGTGGATTGGTCAAACCCTAATTGTATTATGCAAATTAAGAAGTCGGCACTCATGCCTAATTAAAGTGGTTTTAACCACTAAGAAAAGAAGTCAGTCCTGCCCAGTGAAGAGACACCTTTCTAGTGCCTACCAACTAGTATAAATAAAGGAGGTTAGCACCTCATTATCTCAATCACTCATTCTCTCATCAAGTGCGCAAGTTTGGAGATATGCAGTTGGGAAAATAAGGAAGAGAGAGGTGCATTTCTCAATGTTGGATATTCTCTAGTTTTTTGGTTTATTATCTTGGCTTTGTATTGGCTATCTATATTAAGGAAGTTTTTGTTGGGTTTTCTCCCCCATGAGGGTTTCCCAGTACAAATGTTGTGTATCTTGTGATTGTGTTTCTCTCAGTGATCCTACCTATGCTATTGTTATCTATTCAATTGAAAAGAAACCTAATAATATCTCAAAACTTAACATGGAGAATACTCTCGCCAATCCTGTTGTGCTCTTAGCCTTCCAAAAACCTACGTTCCCCCACTCGCATTACATATTAGCTACCTCGTGTCCTTGCAACCTGCATCCCTGTAACCCGCATTCTTGCAACCCACATTCTCATACTTAGAATATTTTCTATTTTCCCCGAGGCTTATGCAGGAAGAAGACACTCGACATTCCTCCCACATCCTTCATTGCACATGATACTCTTGCTCCCCACACCCACATTCCATGCAAGATGTAATTTGTGGTTTCAAGGTAATCATAGCATATCTGCCACACACCTCTCACATGAAAGAACGATTGTTGTTAATTAATGAGGATTAATGTTCACACATTTCCCCTCGAGCCTTGTGTACACAAACGACAATTACCATTTGATGAGTGAAATGCATCAAGTGCATGAGGGGTAAATTTGAACAGTATATTGACCCCTAATTTATGATTACCATGGCACTTATCGGATAGAAAATTTGATTTATACATGTAATCCTCACACTTACCTAAGCACATTGAAAGTGGAAAATATGGTGAACAAGAAAAGGCAAGAACCTTTTTGTGGAGATACAATGAAATTATTAGCTTGAGAAAGCTTGGAATTCCAATGGTCTATTGTATATAAGTGGTATTTTGAGCTTTCCCTTGATGATAAAATTAAAAGCAAAGTTTGGACTTCGGGAATAGCTAAGGTTGGTTGTGTACCTGGAGTTTTTTTATTTTAGATAACTTGTAGCATGGTGAACTCGAAGATTCAATTCAAAGAATCGATTAATAGAGATAAAGGAAACTAGAAGGACTCATTTCCTTTTGATGCCCAATATTTTTAGAAGGAAGTTGTGACTTCCATAACCAAACAAGGTCCTCAACCTTTCTAAAGAAGACTCCTTTCTAGATTCTCAGGGTGGTCGTGCAAATATACTCATGGAGTTTTTGGTTCAACCTCCAGTTGAAGCCTCAAGCCCCAAAGAGATTAATACATGCATGTTGGCTCAATCGTATAAGGAGTTTGTGTGGATTTTTGCATGATTGGTCGGTCAAGACTCAACAATTTACATTCCCAAGTATGTTTTATATGTCCTCCATCACTCGATATGAGTAGGGGTCATTTTCATTCGGGCCCAGATTATTTCAAATGAGATTTCACATCAATTGGAAAACTATATTCAGACTAAGAGTTTCTACATGACCTCTTACTTGGTTCTTTCTTTGATTTACTGTAATAAATTCAAGGGAATTCCTCCAAGGGGGAATTCCAATTTTGACAAAGATCCTTCTCATTTATGGTACCCCACATTATGGAAGCACAAGGCACCATTTTATTTTTACCAAATCCAAGATTCCTTTGTCAAGGAATGTAGAAGTATACTCACCAGAAATTAACCAACTAGCGTGACAAAGGAGACCATGGATTTTCTCATGGCGAAGGGAGTATGTGTATTGGCTGAATAGTTCATGTACATAAGGATATTTGGTTCTGAAGGGAATCCCATTCTTCTTCCCTAGTTTTTTTGTGATAGATTCTTTGTTTATAAGTTATGAAGAAAATATATGACATGGTATGTGTTCTTCGATAATAAAAGGAAGTGACAATTTATTCCCATGCTTTTACATATTGTTGATATCACATTCAAGAGTTCATCAAGCCTGGTTGAGATGGCAGGGTTCTTCGAGTCTTTTAATATGAAATAAGCTAAATCCCATAGAGTTTTTGATCCTAAAGGTATTTTCACCACACATATGGTTTGAATCAACTATGCCCCAATTTTTAATAGATTGGAAGAAATTACAGAAGGAGGTGATGAAAATGAGGATGCTCACATCGAAACCAAGGTGATAGCCACCTGAAGAAAAACTACTCCTAAAAATAAGAAGAAAACTACCCATGATGATTCACATACAAGGGAAAGTTCAAATGTTGGTGTAATAGAGGTCCCTCTCCTAGAGGAAAACAAGCAGACACAACATAGAAAAAGGACAAGGTCCATATCCAATGTCGAAAGTGGTTTAGTTCATCACTCCCATAAGAGTTCCTCCTCAAGCTAGAATAATCGAGAAATTAATTCTACCACGAGAGAGAATAATGAGGGATGTGTGGGTGATGGAGACGATGGGGATCTCCCTCAATATCAGTTGGATATTTCACATGGTATTACTCATGTTCCCTAGGGAAAGAGGAATCGATATGGAGGAAATTCTCAAGACCCCATGGGTCCAAAAACGAAGGTAATAGACATGGAAGTTTATGAAGTCAATGACGTTCCCACATGGGCCATGGTACAAATAGTAGAAAGCAAATTGATAGAAAAGGAGTTGTCCCATGAGGGGATAACAGGTTTTGAGGAAGAGTATGTGATTCCTCACCATGCCAAGTATGATAAATAGTCCAAAAAATTATAGATTGAAAGGGTCAACATAAAGGATAAAAGAGTGTTAGAAAAGTGGAACTTTGAAATCTAAGTCAAAGGTCTGAGGCCCTCAGGGGTTCTCAAGTTTCATCAGGCCACAGGTGAGGCATTATCCCACTCGATAATAGAGTGGGAGTTAGAGAATGCTAGATTGAAGAATATGATAAGGGAACTTGAAGATTCCCTTACCCCGAATCCATTATTTGTAGAGCCATTATTTATGACAGTCCCAGATGAAGTCCCTAAAAAAGTGACCATACAAAGCTCTAAGGTCATTGGGGCTGCTAAACTATTGATGGGTGTCAGGAAATATGTTGTTGAAAACATTAATAAAAGACTTGGCATAATCATGGAATCTCTATATATTTCCATATAATCAAGTGTCATCACAGGAATATTCCATTCACTTAAGGAATTCTTGCAAAAGGATTTGCAAATGGATGCGAATTTTTATAAAAATGTAGTAAGTACTTTCGTTGCAAGGATATCAATTATGAATGAGCTTGCAAGAAGGAAACAATATCTCCCCTCTCAAAATAGATTAAATAAAATATTGGTAGGTTGGCTTGGAAGGATTGATACCCTCCGAAAATTAAGCACCACTTGTGATGCTCTTGAAGAAAGGAGAAGCTCATTGTTTCTCAGGATAACATATATCATCAAGGAACTCAAAGGCCCACCCCTAATAAGATATTCCATGTTATTTACAAGAGATCAAATGCAATGTGATATAGGTATATTAAGGGTCGCATGGGGAACATAATTCGATGATCTCACAAATTTTCTAAAAGACGAGATCCAACGTTCACTAATCAGTTTCGTGGACGAGAATGAATACCAATCATCCATTGCACAACAACAACATGGCACATTGAATACTATTGAAAATGAGTTGTTTGGGGTTAAAGTGAAACAAGATAAAATCGTAGCACTGCTACATGAGCATATTCAAGAATGGATAAAGGGTGCATTGGAAGTGATATCTAACCCATCTTGATATTGAAGATTCAAGAAATGGTTATGAAAATTCCAATGGTGTTGCTACTGATTTAAAGAGAAATAAAACAAAGTGAAAAGGAGGAACCACGAGCATTGCTTTCATTTTTTGGGTATGTGTTATATTATTTGCATGACCAACCCCATGTGTTTAATTGCATCGAATATGCAGGGGGGATAACCCCCATTTCTCGGGCGTTCGAGGAGGGAGCTCCTAAAAATTAAATTCAACAACTTTTTGCATTTGTTTTTAGTGTTTTTTAGCACACATTTTTTGTTGATTTTTTTCTAATTCCAGTTAAGGAATTAGGGTTGAAGAACAATCTAGGTCAATGGATTAGGGATTTTGGATGTCACAAGATCCTATATATATAAATAATGAATATTGATGATGAATAAAGAATTAGAGGTGCGACTCAAAATAGGTTTTTGGTTTTCCCATTTTGGGTTTCCAAGGTAAAATATATGTGTAATTTGTGTGTGTGTGTGTGTGCCATTGTATCTTTTCTATTTTTATGAAGAATCCATTTGCAATAATTAACTGTACAATTTTAAAATATAAATTTGGTATCAGAGTAGTTATTCGCTTCAGGGGGATGATTTTGTGGCTAAGGGTTTGTCTTGGGTCTGTGATGAACTTATTTTATAGTGGGATCTTCGTGGTATTGATTCTTATGGTGAAAATAAATGACAAGCAATTCAAAAATAGAGACCGAGAAATTTAATTAGTAAATTTTCTAGCTATGGAAGCTCAAGATGGAAGATCTGTTGGTGGAAAAATATCAATGTATCATTGTGGATCCACGTACTGAACCTATAGGAATGTCAACAAAATACTTGACAAAGTTAGATAAAAAGGAAAAGAGAACAATCCGATTGTGTCTCTAAGATTCAGTATTACTGAAGCTACAACCAAGGAATTATGGAATAATTTAGGGGCTTTGTATCAGTCTTAGCCCCTAATAAGCAAATTGTTCCTATCGAAGAAGTTATACAACCTAAGGATGAAATATGGAGACTCAGTGATAGAGCATCTAAACGCATTCAATATTGTAGTAATTCAATTATTGTTTGTTGATATTAATATTTATGATGAAGATAACTGTATCAATTTATTATTCTCTTTACTAGACTCGTGGGATATCCTAGTTGTATCCATAGGTAGTAATGCAACTACTTTAATCTTCGATGATGTGGTCTCATGCTTGTTGTTGGAGAAGATGAGGCAGAAAAACATGGAAGGACATAGCACAGATGCCTTCTTTACAATAGAACACTCCCAGGAAAGAAATAGAAATAAGTCCTCAAGTGGGAGATCTAAATCTAGGGAAAGATCTAAATCTCCAAGAAAATGTGTAAAGGTATGTTGGATATGTGGAAAAGAAGGGCATTACAAGAAACAATGCAGATCGAAAAGTGTTGAGAGAAGAAAGGGATCTGATGATGCCCTTTCTACAGAAGAAAAAACCTTTGTAAATGAGGGAGGATATTTGTACTTGGCTTCTTCAAGAAAACATGCAAATCATGATGCATGGTTGGTCAACATAGGTGCATCCTTTCATATGAATCCTCATAGGCAATGGTTTTGTTAGTATGAAAGGCATGATGGAGGTGTTTTTTTCCTAGGTGATGGGAAGAAAAATAGTGTAAGATTCTCCTCTGGTGTTGCGAGGGCAGAGGGAATATTAAAGTTGGTGCATAGTGATGTGTTTGGACTTATGTTGGTTCCATCATTGGGAAAATATATGTACTATGTCTCATTTATAGATGAATTCTCGAGGAATACATGGATTTATTTTCTTGGGAATAAATCTGAAGTCTTTGAAAAATTTAAAGAGTTTAAGGCTCTTGTGGAGAATCATACGGAGAAAATAATTACAGTGTTGAGGATGGATAATGGTGGAGAATTCTATAGAAATGAATTTGAGGAATTCCATAAGAAGTGTGTTATAGAAAGGAAGAAGACTACTCCATACACACCTCAGAAAAATGGAGTTGTAGAAAGGATGAACATGACTCGAATGGAAAAATCAAAGAGCATGCTCAACGGTGCCAGGTTAGAAAAAGAAATTTTGGCAGAGGCAGTGAGTATTGAATGTTACCTGGTCAATTGATCACCTTCATTAGTGCTAGATGGAAATACTCCACATGAGGTATGGATTGGTAAGAAACCCTCTCTTACACATATTAAGGTATTTGATTGTGATGCTTATGTACATGTTCCAAAGTAAAATAGGAGTAAGCTAGATAAAAAGGTTGAAAAGTGTATCTTTATTGGTTATAAATATGGTATGAAGGGTTATAAGCTTTACCTAAAACCTAAGAAGGTAATGTATAGCTCAGATGTGGTATTTAGAGAAATCGAAGTTGTTTTCAAAAAAGAAGTCCTATGAAGTGTTGACGTGTTTTCACGCATCAATGGAGACCAACTTTTTTTCTTCGAACTTGGAAAGTTCCAAATAATCTTCAATCGTTGATTATGAAGAACCAAGAAGTTTCGAATCAACTTCAATTCTTTATTTCTTCATAATAAAATGCTAACAGAGATAGTTCCTGATCTTTGAACAAAAGAGAAGAAAGAAAAAGATACTAAAAGAAGCAAAATAATTATATCTATCTTTTCACTAAATATCCCTATGTCTCAACTTCGTCCAACACTTCACATAATATAAAATAGAGCTCATACACCCAAGATACGTCATTTTTCTCCCACATAATGTTGCTCCATACTTATCCATTTTTCCATTTTCTTCATTCTCCACTCTCCACATTTCATACTTAGCCATTTTTCCTTCTTTCCACTCTACTTTCCTTTCTCACTACTCTCTATACTTAGCAATTTTTCCATTTTTGTCATTCTCCACTCTCCACACTCCACACTTCATACTTAGCCATTTTTCCTTCTTTCCACTCTCCTCTCCTTCCTCACTACTCTCCATTCTTAGACATTTTTCCAGTCTTTCACGTCATTTTCATACTTAAATATTTCCATATTTAACCATTTCCATTTTCATTATCCACTTAGTTAATTTTCATAATACCCACCACTTAGTCATTTTCATAATTAATTTCCAGGTTCATTTTCATAATTCATTTCATTTTTCATATCCACTTATTCACTTTCATTATCATTTCCATTTTCGTTTTCCATTTCCATTTTCCATTTTACTTTTACTATTTCCTTTTTGCCTATTTCCTTCTTCCATTTTTCATATTTCCATTTTATATATTTTCACAATTTCTACATTCATTTTCTGAATTCATTTACATTTTCCCATAATTCATTAGATTTTTCTAGTTTATTTTCATAATTCATTTACATTTTTTTTTTTTTATCAGATTTCATATTTCATTTCCATTTCCATTTCCTTGCTTCCATGTAACCCTACTACTTACCTCCCCAACACATAGTCATTTTTCATGACTTACCACATTTTACTCTTTCTACGCATAGTCATTTTTCATGACTTACCACGTTTTACTCTTTCTACACATAGTCATTTTTATGCCGTGTGGGAGTAGTGATGTGGGATTCCAACATGTCCCATACCCACATTTCCTCATGTCTACAGACCCTCAATCATGTGACCCTCAATTTGTACCCCCATCTTCCGCGTTAACCAAATTTCACCCGCATTAAGTTTTATACTTAGTCTATCTTTTAATGTGAGATGCCATCCTTATTTCCTCCTTCACTACCGCATTACTTCAGACGTGCAATCCTGCGACCCTCAATTTACACCTTTATCTTCCACATTACCCAAATTATACCATTCATGACTTAGTCATTTTACTAGGTTTTACACTTTGTTTTTATTGGAGTCCTATACTTAGTAAAAACACTATAATGCACTCTCCATTCCCCTTTTTTCACCTCATACTTAGTCATTTTATCAATTTTTATCTCCTCACCTACCTCCTTTACCTCTGCATTTCTGTAACTCCACAAACACTTCATTTAATATTTTAATATTATTTCTTATCCTAAGTTTCTTCTCCCTTTTCGTGGACCTACCATATTGGGACATGTGGAAATGATGTGGACCTATCTTTGGGTGACATGTGGTAGTGACATGGACCTTTCATTGGGTGACACATTGAAATAAGGCAGACCTACCCTTGGGTGACACATGGACATGATGTGTCAGGAATTCACAGGTTGACTAGGAAATGACTAGACGACTAAAATATTACCAAGGCATGAATATTTCTAAGGAACAAGAGCTACTCTAAGGCTTCCATAAGTTACTTTATTTCACACATGAATTATAAGGGAGGTGTATTCATTATAAACACTAATTCTTCACCTCACACGATGCATGTGGGATTAATAAAGGAGAAATCAAATCAAGGGACAAGATTTTCCCACGAACCAAATTGACAATGGCCGAGTCTCCATCTTCCAGAGCTCATAACTCTTGATCCAGACATCCATTTTGGGAAAACCATACCTCCTTGGAAATTTAATTTGACAAGGAAGACAAGGGGACAAGTTTCAATGGCTGAATTTGGCCATAATATTTCTAGAAATTAAAATAATAGTCAACTCTCTTTTCATTGCTTCTTGGAAAAACTATTTGGAACCTCAACTTCTTGAGGCTATAAGTTGGGATATAGACCTCCAATTTTTTCTTAGAATGGCTCTTTGGAAATCCATAATAATGAACATTATTTATAGAATGGTTTCCATGGTTGAGAAGTCACTTATCGTGCTCAAAACATTAAAATACAATCAATGTTTTCAAGAAGTTAGCTTCAAAATTTGGAAATAAAAGTTTACTAAATAAGTTTTATAAAAAAGGTGAAATGGGTCCCACTTGGAGGCACAAATTTCAATGAAATAATCCATTAATAAGTGTTCAATCAATCATTGATACACTCTTTATTCCAAAAAGGAGGAAGCACGTGGGAAACTTCCAAAAGAACATAAGCCCTAACTACTAGGGAAAATAATTTCAAAGAAGCATTGGAAGCAGGTTTAAAAGGATGAGAGCACCATCAAAGAAGAGGTTATATAATCATAATAATATTGTACAACATTCAGTATGTAGCTAACTTTATCATATGAAAATATAGATCTCCACTTTCTTTATTCTTCTTCTTCTACTTGATTTATCTCAGGGCTTTGTGTTTGTATATTTGAGACTGAGCATAAGGCTACGTTTTTTAGTGTTCTTATTTTAATCTTCCAAGTCTCTTCCTAAAAGATAAATAGGATTATTTTATAGCCATATGTATCACTGATAATGTAGACCAATGATGTCTAATAAATTCATGGAGGTTTAGTTCTTGCATTTGGTAGGCTTTGTTTTCAAGTATTAGTTAATCGGTTTACTAAAATGATTTGTAATGTGACACATATTTTTGCAAAAGAGTTGTCCCGGGAGGGGATACCAGATTTTGAGGAAGAGTCTTTGATTCTTCACCATGCCACATGTGATAAATAGTCCAGGAAATTATAGATTCAAAGGGTCAACCTAAAGGATAAAAGAGTGTTAGGAAAGTGGAACTCTGAAATCAAAGTCAAAGGTCTGAGGCCCTTAGGGGTTCTCAAGTTTCATCAGGCCACGGGTGAGGCATTATCTGTTGAAATTACTAAGACAACTGAGAGGGGGGGGGGTGAATCAGTTGTAATTGAGCTTAAACAATTTTAAGTCTATTAAAACAATATTAATCTTTCTTCAAGTGATCATCAACAATATACAACATATGGACAGTAAAAGTAAAGAGCATCAGTCACACATAAGGTATACACAGAGACAGATTTTTCATGAGGAAACCCATAAAGGGAGAAAACCTCTTCTTCTTCGAAATGATAGGCAGTATTTTAAGTTCTGTAAATCATCTATAATTGAGCACCAACTCAATGTGAGGCCGCTACCTCTGTTTTACAAGTTGCAACTTGTTTGAGAGCACCAACTCTCTAGTTTCTCTAGCACCCACTAGAAGGAAGCACCAACTCCCTAAATGTTCCAGCACCAACTGGATGGAAGCACCAACTTACAGTTACACACGCTCCAACTTGTATAACATAGAACACTTGTTCTCCCTTGCACCACCCTGCCACCCTGGTTTCTCTGGTTGCAACCAGATGGAAGCTACAACTTCCTGTGTTCAAGTTCTCACTTGAACCTCTGAGGACAATAGTCCTCCCGAGCACCTCCCAACCTCCCTAGAATATGAATGAATAAATAAACAATCAACTATGCAGATAAATCAATTCTTACCAATCTTTCTTTGTTTTGTAAGTCTGGTCTTCTTCTAACTGTTCTGCAATTCTTCTCTTCCTTTGTCTATTCAGAAGGTCTTCTCTGCATCAAATTGTTCTGTCATTCTGCTTTGCTTCAACTTATTCTGTTATTCTACTCTGCTTCAAGTTATCTTCATCATCTGTTACTCTTCTTTGAGTTTCATCTCCCACTGTGCATATTCACAATCTTACATTGCACATTCTATGATTTTCCCTTTCTTACAGTTTCATTCATTTTTCATGCAGGACCTCTAACCGCACATAGTCTGTCTCATTTTCTTTTCTACACGCACCCCCAGTGGTTCCACTTCGCATTTCCTTAGGCAAAAGAAAGACAATTGTCTGAGCAACTGAAACACTAACTGATTGGCAATCATGAGTTCGTTTCACTAATAGATTCGTAACTGAGGAGTTAACTGTGAGAGATAACAGTAACCCTCCGATCTTTGTTCAAATTCACCCACATCGTTGGATTGGCTTCATGAGATATTGCATTCATTTCGGCATTTCTGTGGCCAAGCTTAGCACCACTAGCTTCTACCTCCATCTTCCATCGATGTGATCAATGGCTGTGACCACGCGCTTATGCATAGAGCGCGTTTACGATTTCTCATTTCGTGAATTTCAACACTATGCTCCGTTGACCCCAAGTCAGCGAAATTTCGATCACTTTCCACATGTCCTATGATTCCATGGTTCATATCTGGTCTTGATTCAACGGCTGTGATTGAATCGTGATTTCGCATATCGTGATTTCGACATTCTTGTTGCATTGTTTCCTTTGCCTCTCCATGTCGCGATTCACGAAACTCCGATATGGATTTAGATCAACGGTTCAAATCTGATCTTGATTCAATGACTGAGATTGAATCGCAATTTCGCATATCGCGATTTCGACATTCTTGAAGTTCAATGTTTTTGTCACTTCAAAGTCCCGATCCATGAAACTCCGTAATGGAGTTGAATCAATGGTCCAGATCACATCTTGATATGACAACTCAGATTAAATTGTGATTTCTCATATTGCGATATCGGGATTCCTGTTGTTAATAATCTTTGACATCTCCAACTCTCGATCCCCGAAACTCCGATATGGACTGGAATCAACGGTCCAGATTCAACCTTGATCTGATGGCTCAGATTAAATCGTGATTTCGCATATCGCGATATCAGGATTCCTGTTGTTAATAATCTTTGAAATCTCCAACTCGCAATCCTCGAAACTCTGACATGGACTGGAATCAACGGTCCAAATTCAACCTTGATCTGATGGCTCAAATTAAATCACGATTTTGCATATCGCGATATCGAAATTCCTGTTGTTAATAATCTTTGACATCTCCAACTCTCGATCCCCAAAACTACGACATGGACTGGAATCAACGGTCCAGATTCAAACTTGATCTGACGGCTCATATTAAATCATGATTTCACATATCGCGATTTCGAGAGGTTAGGGAACCCTGTTCCTTTGACTCTCCAGTCAGTGAAATGATGATCTATCCCCATGTGTCCTACCCGTAAATGGACGGTCCTGCTTCTTTCGGAATTTTGTACGCCCACTTCTCCTTGTTATACTTTAAGAGTTGTGCAAGTTCTCCTTGATCCAACGATGTTCGGGTCCTACGCTTGGATCTAACGTCTGAGATCTGTCCTCCTCTTCAGCGCTCTTCTTGTCTACATTCAGATATGACGACCCTCGTTCTTTCGGGAATTTTGAATGGGATCCAACGATCAGAAATGCTTCTAAAACTTTACGGGCCTTCGATCATTCGATCAATGTTGCATTGCCTTCGATCATTTGATCTTCCTGAACTTATATTCTGTTTGCCTGGTTGCGTTTCCTTCGATCATCCGATCTTCCTGAACTTATCTTTTGTTTGCCTGTCTGTTACAAACTTCCTGTACTCATGCCATCTTCATTTTTGTACTTTCCATCAATGACAAGCATTTGTTGTTTGTTAAATATTTTCCATTCGTTGTCTGTTAAATATTTTCCAACAATCTCCCCCTTTGGCATTGATGGCAACACAAGCACCCACATGCATTCGGACTCGACTCTCCTCCCGAACTCTTTTCTCCCCCTTTGACATCAATGTCAAAGAACAAACATTCTTCCCTTGATTTGTTGCAAAACATACTCCCCCTGTCGACTATAAGCATCTTGGAAATACACCAGATATTTAATAAGTACTCCCCCTGACCCGATGAACAGATTAGACACAAGAAATTATAACCCCCAATTTTTGACGAAGATATCCAAAAGGGGTCGTTGCTAATGGTTTAGTAAAGATATTAGCCATCTGTTCTTTGGAAGGAATATAATTCAGCTGAACAATTTTGTTTGTAACTTTTGCTCTGAGAAAACGATAGTTTATTGGAATGTGCTTAGTCTTGGAATGAAGAAAAAGACTCTTGGAGACACTAATGGCACTAGTGTTATCACAATGAATTGGAATAGGATCAGTGTAAGTTACCTTCAGATCTGCAAGAGTTTGTATCATCCATAAAATTTGTGTGCAACAAGTAGCATTAGCAATGTATTCTGCCTCTGTAGTGGATAATGAAATGGATCCTTGCTTTTTACTAAGCCATGCAACTAATCAGTCACCCAGAAAGAATGCTCCTCCACTGGTGCTTTTTCTCTCATCAACACAGTTTGCCCAGTCTGCATCTGAATACGCAGTTAACTGGAAATTCTGATTTCTATGATACCACAGACCATAAGTCATTGTTCCCTTCAAGTATTTAAATATCCTTTTGACAGCTACCAAATGACTTTGTTTAGGAGCAGACTGAAAACAACGTACCATTCCAACAGCTTGCATTATATCAGGACGAGATGTTGTGATGTACAGAAGACTGCCTACCATAGAGCGATATGTCCTTTGATTAATATCAGGTGAGAAATCATCTTTACTCAGCTTGCATCCAACCACCATAGGTGTGCTAACTGTAGAGGAATCTTCCATCTGAAATTTCTTCAACATCTCTTTCAAATATTTTTCTTGAGAAATAAAAATTCCTGCAGAGCTTTGTTTTACTTGTAGGCCAAGAAAATATGACAGTTCTCCTATCATGGACATTTCAAATTCTGTTTGCATAGAATTAGCAAACCACTGGACAGATGATTCATTAGTACAGCCAAAAATAATATCATCTACATAAACCAAAACAACTAGTAAATTATCACCTTCATACTTAATGTAAAGGTTACTGTCAACAGTACCTTTCTTTAACCCTTTTTCTTGTAGAAATTTGTCCAGTCTATAATACCAAACTCGTGGTGCTTGTTTTAGTCCATATAATGCATTCGTCAGCTTACAAACATAATTAGGATTATCTGTCAATGAGAATCCTTCAGGTTGCTCCATATATACTTCTTCCTCTAGATCTCCATTAAGAAATGTTGACTTAACATCCATCTGATAAAATTTGAAGTTCTTATGACATGAATAAGAAAGAAACATTCTGATAGCTTCCAATCTTGCCACTGGTGCAAAAGTTTCATCAAAGTCCTGACCTTCAACTTGTGCATATTCTTTACAGACCAATCTGGCTTTATTTCTAACAACTTGTCCTTTTTCATTCATTTTATTCTTAAACACCCATTTGGAACCTATTACACTCTTATCTTCAGGTCTAGGGACAAGCTCCCAAGTATTGTTCTTCTCAATCTGATCAAGCTCTTCATTCATTGCTCTGATCCAATTATCTTCCTGGCTAGCTTCCTAAATTTTTTTAGGTTCAATCATAGATAAAAAGGCAACATGAGATTGTTCTGAGTCTTTAATCAATTTCCTTCTTGTCTGAACTCCTTCATTTATATTCCCAATTATCTGATTTTCAGGATGATTCTTTCTAATAGTTCTGAGAGGTGATTTTGCTTCTTTC
>ML803575.1:13842-28176 GCA_009831015.1 Picea engelmannii | reverse complement strand
ATAAGCCACACAAAATAATTCCAAGGAAGAAAAAGTCCCAAAGACCAAAAATAAAGATGAAGTATTATTGAGTGCCACATGTTCAGGGGGAGCAGCCCCAAAGAAGAAGGTTACCTTTTTCCATTAAACTCAGGGGGAGAAGCTGTTATCACTTGGTAAATTTCCTAGAGGTTGAAAAATAAGAAATCTATGAAGGTAACTTTATCCAACCGCTTTTAAAGCTGGGATCTATCCCTTCCAGCTTCAGAGAGGGATCCTCTATATGATTTAGCTTTGTTTTTAATTTAGATATTAGGCTAGGTAAAGGAACAAGTAGGTTTTGTTGTAAAAGTGTTTATGAATTGGTTGAGACAGTCTACACCTCCATTGGGCTATGGGGTCTGTGTTAAAATCAATACGAGATACAAACCATAAACGTAAAGGAAATATTTCCACAGGGCGAGATAATATACCCACTGGATATTCAGTAATTTTAAATGATGGACAGAAGAAAAGATGAGAAAGATCACTCAACTAAGAAGCAGTTAAGAATTCCTTAATTGAAAACCTTATAAGATAAACATTAAAACCTTTAAAGTCGGAAATAGGGTATCTAAGATAAATCCTGCAACATACGTTACTTTTACAGATTAGTTTCAGAAAACAATATGATCACAAAGCAAGAAAAACATTCAACTTAGAGAAAAACGTCACCAGTGAATATACGCAAGAATCCTGTAAAAGTGCTTCCTCTTTATTAATGGCAGATCTCTTAAAAAATGGTTACAGTCTGGTAGCGCTAGGGTGTGAATATCAAAAACCCTCAATAATTTGAGAGTTGGAGTATTTATAATTCAAATTACAAATGTTCCTGTCATAACTGATCAGGACGTGCTCATTCTATTTTTAGTCTAACTACTTTAACTAATCAAAAACTGCTTGATGACTTAGTACAACTGCATGCGGAATTTCTGGGGTAGGCTGTTGGTGAGGTGCCTTCGCAACATCTTCTGACTGGATAGGTGACTGGATTGTGACAGCTCATCTGCTAATCTAGTAGATCACAAAGTTCTTCCCATCTGAGATGACTTGGCACTGTGACTTTAAGTAATCTCTGATACACTTCATCCATGTCTGTATACTTAGCAAATGTAGGCTTAATGAGGAATATGTATCGAATCTCATGTTGAATACTAATATCCAACTGCAGGGCATCCATGAAGGCTTTGACTGAGATGCTCCCTTGTATACCTGCAAACTTGGAACTTTCCTTAGACACTTCAGCCAATCTCTTCTTGTAATCAGGGAGTGTCATTAGTTTGTCATTAATGACCTTTAGACCAAGTAGGCCTTTCTTTTGGAGAGCATCAATATTATTGAAGAACTTTTGTACTCCTTGATCCATCACTTGAACCTTTTCCTCAAGCTGAAGCATTAGACTTCTCTTGGTTAAAACCCTTTTTACTTCAAGTATAGTCTCTGTTCTGTCCTCGATCTTTAGTTCTTCTAGTTCCTCTCTGGTCTTGGAATTCAGGAACCTGATGATCTCATTTGCTTGTACTGGCATGTCTCCCAGTTCCACTCTGATTTTCTCAACAGCCTTTTTGCTCCTCTGTAGTAACTCGTTTTGTTCAAACATGATTTGAATCATTGGCCAGATTTCATTTATGGACTTGGTGATGTCTGTCCATACACTCTCTTTAACCTCAGCCAAAGTCTTCCCTGCCATTGTTTTCTTTTGGAGCTGCTGTAACTCCTTCCTGAGATGCTCATTTATCTGCTTTTCTTTGGATAGGCTTGTCTAGAAAGAAGCTTTGAGCTCTTGGAGGTTCTCCACTTCTTTCGTAAGCCTGCTGATTTCTATCTCTTGCATGTTCATCTTCTCCATGGACTTGGCCAGGTCAGTTGTTCCTTCTGGTAGTGACACTGGTGTTGCAGATGGTATCGTTGTCACTATTGTTGTGCTTGACCCTGAGATAGGAATAACACTCAATGGAATGACTTCCATTGGTTTCATCTGCTCTTTCTCTTTCAGTAATCTTTCCATCTCAGCCTCCATCTCTTTGAGGTGAGCATTTTTCTCCATGAGCAACTTTAGCATCTCATCCTTCTCACCTTCCTTCTCTGCTATCTCCCTCGCTTGTGAGTCCTCTGTGGGAGGGAGATTCAGCTGTTTTCTTAAGGATGCGATGTCTGCATTTTTCTTCTTTATCATCTCTTCTGTCGCTTTGATGTTTGCAGGGTCATAGCCGATCTTGAGGACCAGCTCTTCCAACGTCTTAATTCTGTTGTCTTTTGCGAAAGATGATATTTTCTCCAGCTTGAGTTGAGTCTGAGCATTGTTCAATGATACCTAAAATTTTGCTACAGAAGCTAAAGCGTGTGCCAATGTGTGAAAAACCATCTCCCCTGTTTGTTTGTGCAGATCCATCTGATCTGCTGGATGCACGTCCTTTGCTTGGAATTCGAAGGTGGCCCTTTTGTAATCTGAGATCACCTTGGGATCCGGTACTTGTGCTTGGAGGTAAGCCATGTGCATCCTACCCTTTTCTGTGTCAAATGACAAAAGAAGCCTATGCTGAGCTGTGGACGACTTCTTCCAAAACTAGGCATAAGTACTGCTAGTGAGGGTCTGGTTCTTCTTCTTGATCAAATCATACTTTTCAAAAATGCCCAACTTGGGCCCGGTCTTTCTTTGCTGAGTATCCAGGGGAGAATCTGTGGATTTCTTCGGTATTGTTGTTGTGATTGCCTTATGCTGGCTCGAACTGAAAGGTGGAATGACCGGATTGACCCTTGTGGTAGCTACTATGGTAGGCGGGACTTCTTGTTCCACTGTCACGCCAAGCATTGAAACTGTCTTTGGCCTCTTGATGTGCATCTCGAACTCCTCTGATGACACCTCTATTACAGGAGGATATGACTCCTGTCGGGGCCTCTTCTCCTTGGGGACCTGAGGTGTGGTAGTGGGTGGCACACTCGTCGAGGACACCTATTGTTCCACTTCAAATTGTTGTTCCAAGTTAATCAGAGTGTCAGGCACCCACACTGTCTGATTTGCAAATTTCTCCATCTCTGGCTTGGACTCATGAGCATACGGGACATTCTTCTTTTTCACCCTCATTTCCGAAATAATCCCACATGGATCATAGTGCCAGGTGAAACTCGTAAAGAATTCCATCTCCTTCAACATTCTATTCTCTTCTTCCCCTGCATCTCGACTATTGCAGATGAAAGAACCAATCTGCCCCTTGATTCTTAATTGTTGCTTCTTCTTCAGAGAAACAAAATGAATGTCATCTGAATTCATTATCTGTCTAATATATTCTAATGCAAAAATTCTTACCGGTACATATTGAGGTAGTTTGTAGGGTGCCAATTCACACCCGAAAACTCTGATCTCGGTGTGGTTTTGGTATAAGTACCAATCTCCTGTGTTTGCATTGTCCGAGAGATGCAGAATTCTCTAGACTTCATCGTTTATTCGTGGCTCAGGCCTGCCACTCAACATGCTTACCACCGGGTGGTAAAACTTATCAATGAAAGATTTGAAGTCATATTCAGCAGAGTTACGCTTCAACAGAGAAGTCCATGCTGTGACTGGCAGGGGCCTTCCGTCTGCATCCATCTTCTGCATGGAGAAATTGAATTTTTCGGCTTGAAAGTAAATGAACATGTACGCCAGTATGGAAGAATATCTGAACATGCCCTCTGTGGAAAAATTTATGAATTGTTCGTGAATATTATCGGCCAAGAAGGTGCTGTAGTCGAACTGCGTTGTGGGCTTTTCATCGTTTGAGAAAATGGACAGAAAACCCAGGATGGGCTCATCTACCCATTGATCAGAATAGTAACCAAGCAGGGCACAAAGGGAAGAAATGATTTGGTTTCCTTTGGTGGAGAACATGGATGAAGGGTAAGGGGGATTTGTGGAAGGGAATTGAGTGGAAGTGGGGAGGAAAAGCTCGAATATCTGAGCTCTCTGAGGAAAGGTCTTTTTATGATATAACTCAGTGAGGATTTCTAAATTGAAAGGGGACGCAGATTCAGCATGGGGAATTTGCATCATCTGGTCAATGTCTTCGGGAGTGATGAAGAAGAGGACGTCTCCAGATGAAGAGATGATGGCCCTCTGGTCAGGAATATAGTGGGCTTGGCATTTCAGCGCGAATTCAGGAAATTGATATATTTGGGGGAAAAGGTACAGGGGAAAATTGGACTCCCAGAGTCCAATTTCATTGCTCTGGTCCAAAAACACATACCGAAGCCATGTCTGGAGGTCTGAAAAATCGAAGTCGCAAATGGTATCTGTGATCAATCTATCTTTATCGACCAACGGGATTTTGTCCAGGTCGACAGGAGGAGGAAGAAAAGGATTCTCTTCTCCTTCCACTGGTCTTGGCTTTGGCGCCATCTCTACAACAGTACCTGCAATAAACAATATGTTAGTGGGGTCGACTAACTATGGATGAAGGCGACGGGGAAGCAATGGAGGAATAAGAGGTAATTTTTCTGGCGCGATGGACGAATAACAAGTGAAGGGGAATAATAGTAGTTTTATTTGAAACTGGGGTCGGTCGAACGCGGGAAATCGGTCAGCATGACAACGGGTATATTATCCAGTAATTAATGGGCAACGGGCCACTTGGGATGAGGTGGCAGATGACGGTGGCCAAAGCATACGGACGGGTGACGTGGAGGCTGGTGGTTGGAGGTAAAAGTCGCCAAAAGGGGTTTTTCATGAGCGAAGAGGGTAGGTACTGACAACAGGGACTGACAGCAGTTAAGGGATGTGACACTAACCCCGGGAACAAGTGGAACAAGTGGACTCAGTGGAGGGTGACATCCATGAATGACGGGCTGTCAGATAGCATGTGGGGGATAGGACTTCTGGACCAATAGGACAATGCCACATGTAACAAGGGGCCCGCCGAAAGGAATATTCATTCCATGCCCCCCCCCTTGGTTAAAGGCAGAACACTAGGGGGGGTCCGAAATTCATTGTGAGTCATAGATCTGCACGCTTGTTTCCTGGCTGCAGATCTGAGCGTGCTCTTTAATACTCATTCCGGACCCCCCCCCCTCCATTAAAGGCAGAATGGTCAGGGGGGTCTGGAATCCATTGTGGACCGTTGATATAGGCGCTCCTCCCCGAGCCGTCCAGATGAGCACCCATGTTATTACCGATTCCGGACCCCCCGGTTAAAAGCAGAATGGTCGGGGGGGTCCATAATCCATTGTGGATCGTTGATTTAGGCACTCCTCCCTGAGCCGTCCAGATGAGCACCCATGTTATTACCGATTCCGGACCCCCCCAGTTAAAAGAAGAATGGTCGGGGGGGTCTGGAATCCATTGTGGACCATTGATTAGGCACCTGGATCAGAACCGTCGAGATTTGCAGGAAACATAAGCTGGGAGCGGAGAAGTATGTACTTGGGGAAAAACTTAGGATATAAAGCATTTTATGGGTTTTTCCCAATTTTTCACATAGACACCACCAAGGGGACATCAACTAAACTATTCTTAGGCAAAGGGGACATGGTGTAGAATTTTCATCAATCTGGTTACATGGGTGGTGAAACAAATGAAGCGACTAACCTACTTGCTAAGACAATTAACCCAGATTAAACTGTTGGGTTAAGAAATTACTCTACCTAAGGGCTATCTGACAAGGATTAGACAGTCTGGTCAGATTTATTCACTAACCTAGCAACATTAAATTTAAAAAGAACTTGGCCATGCTTCAAAGGTATGGCCAAGTTACTATTATTGCATGGGGCTTTTCTTTTTAATTCTTTTATGCGCTCTTTTCTTTTTTCTTTTCTTTTCTTTTTATTTTTCCTTTTCTTTTTTCTTTTTCTCAAATTATTTACAGAATGAAAAATCATTTGTCAATGAAAACACTAGATACAGATAATATCCAAGTCATCAGTTGATTCCCATAATTTATGGGGTGATAACAACAGCTCCACCTGGGGATGGTACTTGCCCTGTTAAGTGCCAAGAATCCTAGTTCTTGTCATTCTGAACATCTCTGCCTAGTAGCTTTCATTGGTCTTATCCTTGAAACTTGGAAAAACAATAGTCCGCAGCTTAGGGCCTTCTCTTCAGGCTTCAACCGATTGACTAATGTTCCTCACTCAGAACTTGCAAGTGAAAACTGAAAATTAAACTGGTATTCACAATGGAGAGTGAGTTTTTCGAATCTTCTACTGAGGTGGTATGTAATGTTTAAGCATCCTTCCATTCACAGGTGCTCCTTGCAGATCTGACCCATCAACATTGTTTAGCAAAAATACATTGTTTCCTTTGAAAGCTTGGATCATGTAAGGCCCTGTCCACAGGTTTTCAAATTTCCCATGCTTTCCCTTGTCCTCATTCCTGGCATCCCATCTCAACACCATATCTCCCAGCTCAAAATCATCTTCCTTGGTTCGTTTGTCGAAGATCTTCTTGATGTTTTCTTGGATGACCTGTGTTTTGTTGAAAACTTATTCTCTAGTCTGTTGCAAATGAATCATCTGGTTGATCCTTCTCTGTGAGTCATTTGGCTCATCTTGCACCTCTTGAAGTAATTTCATGACCGGGACTCCTAGAGAAGTAGGGAAAACTGCCTCTGTACCATAGACCAGCTGGTAAGGTGACATGCCAATTGAGCTTTTGGTGGTCAATCTATCTGCCCATAAAGCGAATACCAATTTATCGTGCCATGATTTTTTGTTTTCCTGCAATGTTTTCTTGATGATATTTACCAAAGTTTTGTTTGAAGACTCCGCCAACCCATTCCCCTGAGGGTAGTAGGTTGTGGAATGCCCCAAACCAATGTGATATCGGTTGCAGAAATCTATGAGTTTCTTCGATCGAAAGGCAGCTGCATTGTCAGTGATAATCTTTCTAAGACAACCAAAACGAGATAAAATATTGTTTTCAAGGAATTTTATAATTACTGAGTCAGTTGCTTGCCTGCTTGGTACAACCTCGATCCATTTGGTAAAATAATCAGTGGCAGTGAGGATCCACTTGTGTTTTCCTGAAGACGGAGGGTGTATTTCTCCAATGAAATCGAGTCCCCATTGCTGAAAAGGAGCCTCAACTGAGATTGGTTTAAGAGGTAGAGGAAGGACTTTCCTTTTCCCTTCAAACAATTGACACGGGTGACATGCTGTTACTTTCTGATGTACATCTGCAAACAGGGTGGGCCAGTAAAATCCAGCTCTGAGTATCTTGTTGGCTGTAACCTTCCAGTTCAAATGGCCACCACATTCTCCTGCATGAAACTCTTGCAACACTTTATCAACTTCATCTTTCAGTAAACAATTTAAAAGAATACCTGCAGGATCCTTCCAATACAAATTTCCTTCTAGAATATAGAATTTCAAAGCCTTCAACTTTAAAAATCTACCTTTAGTCTTAGTCAAACCAGGGGGAGCTTGTAAATTTTGTAAAACAAATATAAGGTCTTCATACCATGGAGAGTTGAGAAATACCTCTCTAACATCTAGAGTCACCATCTCGCCCTGTTCATCTGCCACATCTAGAAAATTAATGTCAAGAGCTTGGAAGTTAGATTCAGCCATTAATTTAGCAAGGCCTTGGCCTTTGATTAATTTTGTGGGCTTAATCTCTATATCGTATTCTAAAATGACTGCAATCCATTTTCCACTTCTTCCATCAGGGTTGTCCTGTGTCAAGATATCCTTAACTACTGCATTCAGAACATAAGCTATGGTGTGTGAATGGAGAATGTAGACCCTGAAGTCCTTTATGGCTTTTACCAAAGAAAAAGCTTGCTTCTCCATGATATTGTAGTTCAGGGCAGCATCTCTTAAAGATTTGCTGAAGAAAGCTATGGGTTGTTCATACCCTTCACTGTTCTTTTGCAGTAATACCGCTGCTATAGTATGTTCAGAGGTGAAAGAAAACAGATAGAAATCTTTAGTGAAATCAGGATTGATCAAAACGGGGGCTTCTGTGAGTGCTCGTTTGACTTGTTCGAAGGATTGTCTGGACTCAACATCCCATTTGATTTTTACATCTTTTTTAAGCATGTTTGTTATGTTTCTGAGGAGTTCGGCCAGGTTTGGAATGAATCTTCATAGGAAGTTAATTTGCTCGATAAAAGACTGTAGTTCTTTGAGGTTTCTTGGGTGTTCTACTTTTAGTATGGCCTCTATTCTGCTGGGGTCTATTTTAATCCCTTCCTTCGAGATGATATGTCCCAGCAGTTTGCCTTCTTCTAACCCAAAAAGACACTTCTTAGGATTTAAAGAAATCCCAAACCTTCTACATTTCTTGAAAACTTGTCTAAGGTGCAGCAGGTGTTCATCATCAGATTTGGAAAACACAGTCACATCATCTAAATAAACGACAATAAACTTACCTGCTTCTTCCACGAAGGCGATATCCATTGCCCTCTGAAACGTGGCTCTTGCGTTCATCAGACCAAAATGAATCTGCACATACATGAAAGTGCCCCATGGTGTGGTAAAAGCGGTTTTATCTTGATCATCTGGGTGGACTAGGACCTGGTTGTAGCCCGAGAAACCATCCAAAAGATATATCCGACTGGAACCGACCACCCTTTGCAGGAGGTGGTCCATTTTAGGTAATGGGTAATTATCTTTCAGGGATACTTTGTTCATATTTCGGAAATCAATACAGAGCCTGATTTCCCCGGTTTTCTTCCATGTAGGGACTAAATTAGAGACCCACTTAGAGAAACGTAGAGGGACTATGATCTTGGCATCATATATTTTCATGATTTTGAGATGGTTAGTTTGGGACAGTGAGGAGGGCCATTGGACAAATGGGGTCTGCGCTTTAAACAATGTGATTCATGCTCAGATTTGGACAAAGTTCTTTCATAGGGTAAGGCAGCGGAAATATTGGATCGAATTGAGTTTTAATGGTATTGATTTGAGGAAAAAGTAAGGGAGGAAAAGAAACCAAGCAAAGGAGCAGCTAAGAATTCCTTGACTAAGTTCTTTAGATGAATAACATAAAGATCGTCAAAAGGACAGATGCAGAGTATCTGTTGATAAATTCTTCTCTGTTTACTTACTTCTGACAATAAGAACTGAAAAAACAATTGGAAAGATGACAGGAAAACACTTTGACAGAGGAAAAACACCACCAATACATCCACACAAGAATCCTATAAAATAAAGTATGTCTGATTACTGAACAATCATTAATATTATAGAGAAATTCTCTGGCTAAACACAACCCTCAACTCCAGCAAAGAAAACTAACAGGTCGAACAATCTCCCACAGGTCGACCCTCTCCTATTCTACCCAGTCGAACCCTCTTCTAGTATTTTACATCCCTATAAATAATAAACAAACCCCCCAGCCTTTCCAAGACTCACACTCTGCCTCTGTTTTCCAAAAATAGATAACAGTTACAATGATTTAATGCTTTTGACACCTGTAGGCTGTCTCCTATAACAAACAAGACAATAAATCTCAGGAAATTCGATTTGGTAACTGCTATATGGACATCTGGAGTTAGTTAATGGTTTGTTGGCGAATGGAAGTTAACAACATCACAATAAACAACAGTCGAATGACTGAGTTGGTTTGAGGTATGCCAGTTGGAGGATGGGTGATCTAATCTCTGCCATGTATTCCCTGATATTTCTCAACCATTTCCTCGAAGATAGGGATACTCTGCTGCCCTGTCTAACTGCTCTGCCACATGTGCTCTAACTGTTCTGCCACCTATTCCTTATCGATTTTGCAATCAATATGTATCCCATGTTTGAATTGCGTTATTTCTATTACCTTAAGAGGATGTAAAAATTTTACTTGAATCGTTTCAACCTTTAAGTCGGCTTGTTGTATTATGTAGCGTTGAGTTATAGTATCCAATAATCAGAGACATTTCAGAATAGCATTAACAACAGTGGAGGAAAGCCTTGCCAGAGAAATAACGACTGACTGACAAGGTCCTTCTTTTACAACATCTTAGCAAACAACAATAGCATCATCTCCAACTGTAGCTTCTCCTTCTTTAATTCACCTCCAGATTCTTCGATTAAGCCTCCATATCTCATTCTAGAGTAAGCCTGCATAATTTCATTCTCATCAAATCCCCAAGGAAAGAAGCTACTCCAAACACACAAAAAGTCCTTATTTCGTATCCATAAATGATGTGAGCAAAATGCCAACAAATCGACCATAACTGTAATGATCAGGTGGACATTGGATCCTGTTTCAAATACCTAGTCCAGGTTACCAATAATCTATTGTGGAGAAGACAATTTCATTCGGGGACATTGAGACTCTGGTTTTCTAATCTTTAAGAGCTTAGTCTCAGGTAGAAAATCACTTTTATCCTTATGCACTGTACGTGGATAATTTGATATAGACCCCATCCATAATATAATATGATACCTCAACCTCTGAACCCTGCAAGCCATTCTGAAGCACACTGCTAATCATTATCGTGTTCATGATCAATCATGTACAAAAAATATTGCAACGACTATCATGTAGCATAAAATAAGCATTAACCCTTTGAAATAGTTTGATGTACCTTCCTGAAGCATAAATGCTACCACAATGACTGTAATAAATAGTGTAGCAGTCTCAAAAATTTGAAAGTTTAAATCCATGGACTTTCCCATGATCCAACCAACCACCATGCAAAAGGGAATCACAAACATTGCTATTTGAGTTGAAAGTTCAATCGCATGTCCAACTTATCTTTCATAGCAAACATTATAGCACATGCATGCTCTGCAACATTCCCAACAATTGGTAGAAGAATCACACTTATAAAAACAACTGGCATATTCCAAGACTCGGATACCCCCTCTATGGCATTTACAAGATCTCCTGAGAGAAAAGGAATCCAATAAGTTTTTTTTGTCCTGTGTTGAGATGTTTCTTGCTGTTTGAAAAGACAGAAGATACCACCTATGACCACATCCTACTTGAGAGAAGAAACGTCCCAAACAGTGAAAGCAATTTGGGCATCAACAATCAAATCCCTGTACTTTGCGCTCAGTTTGATAAGAACGCCCTTCACCAATAGGAGGTTTTGGCAAATCAACCTACACTTTATTGTCATCAAGAATTGTAGGCAGGCGGTCTAAGAGATCAATGGGTATACAATGCGGGGACTGGTAATTTGTTCCATGGATTTTGTGATACCACAATTTGTTGGTACATCCCTCGGACACCTCATAACCTTCTCTGCATGCGTGCTCCTCCGCGTTGGACACCTTAACTCTGTTTCGAACATCTGGCACGGGGTAAGAGCTGCGTTTTATATATATATATTTTTTTACTTTCTGTGGGCAATATCCCACATTCGCGTGATGAAATGAACTTTAGGTGCTTATAAGAGCCAACAATTATGTAGTCATTCGATGAAGTGAGCCCAAGGCTTGGGCTTTGGGGTTTGGTGTTGGCACTGGCACTGGCTTTGTGTGTTTGTTGTTGGTGTGTGAAATGGTCCTGACTCTTGATTTCGAGCATTCAGAGGTTGGCCTTAGGCCACTATAACTTTTTGCTGAAAATATTTGATAAAATATTTAAATTTTTATAAACAAGCCCAACTCTGCATAAATGCAAAGGCCAAGGGGCCATTTTCTTTTGGCTAAATTCGCCAAACATAGATTATAAAACCCACATTAGGCTAATAAACCCAATTTTACCTTTACCCACAAGAATAACAATTTTTTCCTTTCAAACCAAATGCACCAAAACTTGCTTTGAAGTTTATGCGCAAACACTTATTTTATGCTTGGTGACTGTCAAGCGCTTTGAGCTGCCTTTGCCATGAATCATGAGAAAACACATAGTTCCTGAGAAAGATACATATTAGTCAGAAAACTGATCCCCTATTATATAGGGTCCTAACATAGGCTCCACCTGGGGAAGATAGCTTCGAAGGAAGTGTCTAGAATCCATGAACTCTGAATTTCACCGACCAGCTGATCATTGGGTTGCCCCCAAACTGTAAACTGAAAATAAAACCATGAAGAAATGAAAAAAAAAAGATGCTCATTCTATTGAGCTTATTGGCACATTCCTACCTACACTAATCTACCAGTTACTGCTGCAATCAGGTAATGAAAAAGTGCCAATGAAGCCAACCCAGCAGTTGATCCCATGATTGGGCTTCCTCATCATGTTTGATGAAAATCAAGGCTGAAACATGTACTAGCAGCTTATGACATATTTGGTCGTTATAGAGAAAACATGATTGAACAGTTATACTAAAAAGGAGCTCCATATAATTTGCAACCGGGTCAATAAATATACGATCTATTTGTTGATTCTCCAGGTATTCATTCAACATTCTAACATGGATAAGTTTCCCATTCGTGTCCTCAATATTAGACCATGATTGCAACTGTTCAACTTCAGACTTATGCTTGCAAACAAAATATTCATCACTCAGAGAATCGAAAGATGATACAATATATTTTGGTTTTGGAGATGTAAGATTCTCATAAAATTGTTTTGGATGTTGGCAACTGTAGGACTGAATCTGAATATTCAAGAGCTCAATATCCCTTTCGAGTTCTTCAGCAACTAGCTCGAGAACACACATTTTAATTTCATGAGGAAAATTTTTCGGTTTCCAACAATGAGATAGGGTGGTTAACGAAACTTCTTCAATTGGAAAATCTGCTAACTCATCCCTGAAATATTTTATAGCTTCACAATACATAGGATTTTCCCCATACCTTGTCATCTTGAAGCATCATCAAGGCTCTGAAATCTGGATTCTTCAGCAGTGAAGTAGCTTGCGATCTTTGAAGCTTGGGATCTTGAACAATGGAGTCGCCAGGTGAATGGTACAACCTTTCGGTGTTTGGCTTCTGTTCACCATCAGAATTCAAAACTGAACTTGAAGTGCAGCTCTGGAGAAGTTTCCCCAGTGGGGTCGCCAAAAATGTTAGCACTCTGTAATTTGCCTAAGGCTGCTGAGGCAATCACAGAGGTAACCTCAAACCACTTCGAGTCTTGGATCTAGCCCTCCAAGACTCAGAGAGGGATCTCTCATTTAGATTTAACTTGGTTTATAAGGGATGGATTTTAGGCTAGCTATAAACGTAATGAAAGTATGGGGTTGGGGTTTTTAAATGGTCGTTTTGGGACAGCGAGGAGGGCCATTAGGAAAATGGGGTCTGTGCTTTAAACAATGTGATTTACTATCAGATCTGGACAAGACTTTTACACAGGGCAAGGTAGCAGAAACATTGGATCAATTTAAGTTTTGATGGCGTTGGTTTGAGGAAGAAGTAGGGGAGGTAAAAGCCAGGAACAGGAGCAGCTAAGAATTCCTAAACCAAGCTTTAGCAGAAAACATAAAGATCATCAAAAGTTGAGAGGCAGAGTATTTGCTGATAAATTCTGCTTCTATTACTTTCCTTCTGATAATAAGAGATGAAAACAAATAGTAAAGAGGACAGGAAAAACATTAACAAAGAAAAACACCACCAACATTTCCACACAGGAATCCTGTGAACAACATGCTCATTTCTGAATTGATCATCTAAAAATTACAGAGAAGAAAAAAGGTTTTCTGGTCATACATAACCCACAGTCCAGCCATGAAAAATAAAACTACAGGTAGAGACCTCTCACACAGGTCAAAACCCTCCACTGAGTCCACTTGTTCCACTTGTTCTCGGGGTTAGTGTCACATCCCTTAACTGTTGTCAGTCCCTGTTGTCAGTACCTACCCTCTTCGCTCATGAACAACCCCTTTTGGCGACTTTTACCTCCAACCACCAGCCTCCATGTCACCCGTCCGTATGCTTTGGCCACCGTCATCTGCCACCTCATCTCAAGTGGCCCGTTGCCCATTAATTATTTGATAATATACCCGTTGTCATGTTGATCTGCCAGGAGCACCCGTGAATGGAAGGATGCTGAAACATTACATACCACCTCAGTAGAAGATTCGAAAAACTCACTCTCCATTGTACATACCAGTTTAATTTTCATTTTTCACTTGCAAGTTCTGAGTGAGGAACATTAGTTAGTCGGTTGAAGCCCGAAGAGAAGGCCTTAAGCTGCGGACTATTGTTTTTCCAAGTTTCGAGAATAAGACCAATGAAAGCTACTAGGCAGAGATGTTCAGAATGACAGGAACTAGGATTCTTGGCACTTAACAGGGCAAGTACCATCCCCAGGTGGAGCCGCTGTTATCACCCCATAAATTATGGAAATCAACTGATGACTTGGATATTATCTGTATCTAGTGTTTTCATTGACAAATGATTTTTCATTCTGTAAATAATTTGAGAAAAAGAAAAAAGAAAAGGAAAAAGAAAAAGAAAAGAAAAGAAAAGAAAAAAGAAAAGAGGGCATAAAAGAATTAAAAAGAAAAG
>ML803574.1:182840-203606 GCA_009831015.1 Picea engelmannii | reverse complement strand
TGGGTTCCTGACTAAGCTTTGCTTCCTTGATTTCTTTGATTCTCTTGGGGGTTTGGAGTAGGTAGAGGATTCTGAGATGCATTGTTTGGGAGAGTGGTGTTTGAAGTGCCAATATGTTGACCTATGTTTTTCCTAGTTTTATCTTTCTTCCTAACTCATTTCGATTCTTCTTGTTGTTCTCCTTCTATTGTTGGTTTTCTTTGTTGATTTTTAGGGAAATTTAGAGCAAAATGCCCATATTCATGACATGATTTACACCTAAAAGGAAGTTATTAGGAATCGAGTTGTTGAATATGGGTCCATACATCGAGTGCAAACTTGATTTATTTAGTGATCCCTTTATCCAGATCTACTTCCACACATATTTGAGCACAAGCATACATGGTCGACTTCGACTCAATATTTTCAATGTATTTTCCCATATAATATCCTATGAATTTTAGCACTTCATCTCCCCAATATTGCATAGGACTATGCAGGAGATGAACCCACATAGGGAATGCAATGAGGATATCACATTTTGGATAAAAAATCCAGTGTCCAGTGGTGCAGATACATTCACCTAGCCATGAAGAAATATGGGCCATTTCGAAAAATTAAGTCCCCATATTCTTTAAATTCAAAAAAAATCGTGTAGAAACCCTTATTGCATTAGAAATGGTTAATCCTACCCTTCATCAGAGGTTGTCAGTTCTAATCTATCCATGAGTCTATTTGGCAAGGGGAGGGATAAATCCCTGTGAATTGACCAACTAAACCCTTGGATGCATATGTGAGTTCCTTACAATGCGTCGAGACACAGGGGATATTGATTTTAGTGATATGATCCAGCTTCTTAACAAATCATGAGTGCATGGGATGGTTCGATGGTTTTCCCAAAGAGCCAATAAGTTGTCAAAAACCCTCTGCGTCATAATAAAATTCAAGCAGAGGTTCTAAATCCCCTCTTAACATGGGTGCAGATCGATCAGCCTTATATGTGATGAAAACATAAGGTTTCATAAGAGAAACCAATTAGGGTTTCAGTAGAGATTAATAACATCTCATCCATATTTAGTTATGAAACACATAGAAGTACAATAAACCCCATAAATTCATTTTAACTGGGATATTAAACACCCAAAAATTTGTGTTTTCTCCTTATCCTATAAGCAAGGTCTCATACACATCAATTTGATATTTGATTAAGTTATGAATTTTAAAATTAGTTTTATTATTATTATTATTAATTAATTAATAAATAACCTATTTTTCATGAACTTAAATAATCCATATCCTCGAGGATTACCTCGAGTGGTCACAAGATGTGTGTGTTGGGTAGGTGTTATATTCTTTGCATGTGTGTGAGGGGGTGCCTCAGATTTGACAATTGTGTTTGACGATCCCATCACATGTATCTCTTTGTGGGCGTGTGCATTGGGAATTTTCCTAGGAGGTTCCTAGGGGGGACAAGATCCCTCCTAGATATGTGGATCTGACAGGGTTCGGGGCAGTGCCCCAAAATGTTTTTGGGGTGGTTTTTTCTATTTTAGCGTTTTTTCTATTTTTAGTGGTTTTCTAAATTAATCTTGGATTATGGGATTAGGGTTTTGGTAGTTGTGGAATACCTAAAATATTGTGTATATATTGTATTCTGAATGGTGAAATTAATACAATGAAGAATTGAGAGGTGCATCACCAAGGAAGGTTGGTTTTCTCCCGGTTAAGGATTTCCAACATAAACCTTTGTGTACTATATGTGTGAACCATTGATTAATTTATGTTTTTTTTTAGAATCTATATGTATTTCTCTACTTCACAAGTTTAAAACTCACATGTGGTATCAAAGCACATTTTTGGCTTCAAGAGGACGCCTTTGTTGATGAGGGTTTGGCTTGGTCTTGATAGATCAATTTTATCTTGGGTCTGTGATAAACTTGGGTTCAGTGGGAGATTTGTAGTGGTGATTCATGTGTTGAAAGAGAATGACGACCAATTCTAGAATCGAGATCGAGAAGTTCAATGGTCAAAACTTTGAGCCATGGAAGCTTGTTGGCACAGGGGAAAACCCAGGGTTCAACGCTTCAACAACGCACCAATAAAACCTTAACTACCGACCCTTTCGGCAACACTTGCAAAGAAGATGAAGTCTCACCCGAGGTAGAGGTAGGGGGGGTTGTAGGACTCAAGTGTCTACAACCTAGTTGGGACACAAATCTGTGATTACTACACTTAACAGAGAACATAGCTAACAACATGCATTAGTTTATGATTCTCATGTACATCACAGATTAACCTTTATTACAGATCAACGTGGTAACAATCAAGGTTAAGTCCTTAAAACCTTTTAGCACATAGCATTAGCTCAGATCTACCATTCATCATACATAAAGAACTAAGCAACAACATCAGATGCATCCATTATATGTTATATCACATCACTAAGCAACTAAGCATATAAGAAACATCAACCACATCGCACAAAGCACATCAGAACACAGGATATACGTGGTTCACCCTAGAGTGGGGATACGTCCACCAAATTCCTCTTCTATTCTTTATTAATCTTCAATATTTCTACATTCTTTAGCTCCTGCGCACAAAGCTACAGAGCGCAACCCCGCAGAGGAAAAGATATCTACGCACAACCCGCTAGATCCTCCTTCCCAAAATCAGGTCAAGGCACAGAGCCAACTCCTTATTAGCACAAAGCCTCTTACAATTACTTGCACTAAGCCAAAACAACTCAATACGACACTTAGCTAGCACTTTACATATTCTTGCATGAAGCCAACTTGGACCAACCTCGCTCTAAGTCCTCTCTACTTATTTATATGTTACAAAAAGGCCTAAACATGGGTAAACCCATGGGCCGACATCCCATACCCATTACATAAACCTTAAAATCCCAAAAAGTCCACAAAATAGGTGAGATCATGTGATCTCAACTCTGCCTGGGTGCTCCATCTTCGACTAGCCTGTCGAAGTCCCAAAAATGGTCCAACATGACCAATGTGTCCTCAAAACTTGGTCAAGGGCCAACATGTCCCCAACACTCACATGTGACTCATCCCGAGTCACTCAGATCTGGGTAGGGTTTCTTTGAAGGCCTCGAGCTTGGCTCGAGATGCCTCGAGTTGATGCTTCACTAGAGCTTCCTGCTCGGTGAACTCCTGAATGACTTGCGTGGTGACAGGCCCTTCCAGGCATTGTTCCACTGTCACAACCAGTTGGTCTAGCTCCGAGCCTTGTCCTTCAACTTATTTAAAAATTGTGTAGGCTTCATCCTGCACTGACTGGAGTCTATGTGTCACTTCCATAACCTTTCTTTGGATGGTAGTAACCTGCTGTTGGACTATGCACTACTCCTGTGACCTCTTCATATTCTCAACGGAAGTAAGCAACTTCATCTGTTCTTGTACGATGGATGCCTTTTGCTTCGCCTCTTGGAGCTTTGCCTCTAGTTTCCTCAGCTCCAGATATTTTGCAAGGCACTCGTAGGTCTGTGCACTTCGATCACTCAATTTCTTACACTCTGAGGTGAGTGCCCTAATTATTTCTACTACATTCCTAGCATATTCTTCCCTCTGATCATACACTTCTTGCGGAGTGATCGGTACTGCTTGGATTTCTAGCTTCATTACTCTTGCTTGAAGCTGTTGAATGGCCTCAACAAGCTTCCCCACTTGTATCTCGGTTGACTCTTCTTCCTCCTGCGCCAAGCCCGACATAGAGCGAAGTGATTTAGTCACTGTCTCCTTGATTGCAATCTGCTCTGCGAGAAGTTGGTCTTTTTCTTCCTGTATCTTCGCATTGTTCTGCTCAAACTTTGCATGAATTTCATTTTTCTCCTTCTGCGCAACTTGAAGTTTCTCTAGGAACTCCTCCTTTTCTTGCTTTAAGGCCTCTGTGGCCTGCTCCTTTTCTTCTTGGACTCGACAGAGTCAAGCTTCGGTTGCATCTGCTAGTCTTCGGTTGCATCTGCTAGTAATTCGGTTGCATCTGATAGTCTTGGCCATTCCTTAGTGATCTCTTCCATGTCTTACTTGGTCAACTTATAGTAAGACTACAACTGATCCTTACTTTCATCCCTACGCGCAGTGATGTAGATGAAGTGTTGGTCTACGTAGAACTTCACGAACAGTCTGTACTGATGGAGTGTATTCGATGTCATTCAGGGGAATGATTCAATGGCACGCTTCAGTTGTAGGTAGTAAGTATGGAAGATATCATTCGTGTACCACAAGGTGGAGAGTCGTGTGGCCAACGGCTCTGATGGCTTGACTTCAGGAAATGTTTCTCCTTTCGGCATTTTCCAAGCAAAAAATGCGATCAATACCAATAGACAACTAAAGTGAAACTCATACCCTTGATCTTGTGCTTCGTGATAGTCCTTTTCCATCTCATTGACGAGGTAGCTCACCCAGTTCATATGCATACCTTTTAGGCACTTCCCTGCGAGGTCCACTATGAACCCTGTGACTTGTGTTGGTTTGTTCTTTTTAACGAGCTTGCCAACAATTAGTTAGCAAGTAAGATGCATTGCGCCATCCTATATGGAGGATACCTTTTAGCCTTGCTTCCCCTTCTATACATCGCCATAGTCTTATTTTATACAATAAGCCAAGGAGAGATCTGACATCTTCCCTGGGTAGAACTGGTGAGGGTCCTGTTACTACATGATTAGTCTCGTGATCAAGTGGATCAACATCCGATCCACAATGATGTGCCTATCTAATCAAAGATAACCTCCATGATAACACGATAGGAGGAGTTTAATGCAAGTGTTAACCTCTTGATGTCATCCGAAGTGGGGGATCTTCATCACGTTCAAGATCGTGGATCATGCGAGCTCCTTAATCCATGGCTGGGGAAATATCTTAGGCTTCTTCCCATTCATCTTCATCAGGTACCTATGAGGCACGAGCATCACATAGTTCTTCCAGTCTCCGAGGTTGAAGTCACTGATCTTGAGAGCTGGGATCATTCCTAATTGGGGTCAAACCGTGAGTATCCCTTTTGGAAGGTACGCAATGATTAATGTGTATTCTAAATCATGTGGGAAACTATCACGGTTAACCACTCCAGTCAAATGCGAGATGTAGTCTGGCAAGACCGACGGAATATGCTTTGTGTTAGCCAGATCATTGTGGTGTTTGCTTCGTTTCTCAATAGCGTGACCAGAACGTCGTCCAGTCGATGAAGATGCTTTCAATCCATCAGTTGATGATGTCTGTATTCCTACAGACATGACTCTCTCAGCCATGAGGTCTATCAAAATATCCTCTACAGATTTTTATAGCGCGTTATGCTTGCTCGACATTCACACTTGTAATCAAGGAGATCGAGTAGGCAAACAGACATACAAGGTAATCAAATAGACGACAAGGTCTAGAAAGCATAGTGTGGTATGCAATCAATTCTCTGTTAGCTAGGATATCTTGGTTTGAAAAAAGTGGTCCCAGCACAGCATCCAATGGGTTAAATAATCAACTTCGTAATAGATTCCTCTAACGGGCAGAAATGCCTCAATCAATACAAATTGGGCCGTTATGGTGCAGTCCCAACAGTCCAACGATGATGTTTTCGTCAATAACTGCATTTCTAGTCGTTCTAGAGCGTCATTCTAATGGTCGGGATGCCTCCAACGGTCATATATCTTTGTCGTGGAGAAGTCCCATTCTACATTGTTCTGCTATTCTGATGAGGTTCAATTTCTACAAGCTTGCCTTTTGCGAAGTCTTCTCTAGAACTTCCTGCAATTTTTCTAACTTTTCTTTCTTCTTACTGAGTTGTCTTGCCTTCTTTCCTATGATTTGAGTTTCTGGATTAGTCTTTCCATTCTTATTCTTATCTTCTCTTAGCGTAGTAACTTCACACTACTGAGGGTATTTCAAAGGATCCGAAGGTAATACCTCTTCTCTTATTATTTCTGGGGTGGTTGTACTTCTTTCCTGCATGGACAGGTTCTTTAAGCCTTCTTGCGTTCTTTCAACTTCGACAGCTAATTCTCTGGCCCTCTGTTGCTTCGACTTATCCTCTTGTTCTTGTATTATTCACTCTATTTTTCTAGCTATGAAGTCCTTTAATTCTTTCTTTTTCTGTTTTGTAGCCTCTTCCTCTGCTTTCCTTCTGATCTGATCCTTTTCAATCCAAATTTTCCTAACAAAAGTGCAAAAGGGGCATTGTTCTCTGCAAACTTAATGACTTCAAATTCTTCTTCGGTCGATGTTTCATGAGAAATCATAGGTACATTAGTAACCTTCCACATAGGGTTATCATATTTCCTTTGAACAGACCTATCCTTCCCAATGAAGGTATCATAGTAGGATTTCCCAAAATTTCCCAAGTGCTTTCTGGTATGATATTCATCTATGTTTACTCATCCAAGACACAGTCTATGTCAAAGTCTCCTATTATTGTTTCTATGCGTTGTTTCTCTTTTAAGATCTTTGGTAAACTAATGTCTCTGTGATCATTCAATGTTTCTTTCAGCTGTAATAACATAGTCTTTGACTCTTTCTGGTTCTCTAACATATCCTTAGTCCCTTCACCTTCTTCATAGTTTTCTAGTCTCATGTTCATCTTTTCAACTTTGGCAATCATTCTAGGGCAATCCTAAACTTCATGGTCAATAGATTTACAACAGAGACAAATAGGACCTATACCAGGGCATTCCTTAGCAAGATGTCCCAATCTTCTACAATTATAACACAGTGTCAATCCTCTCTTTCTTTTAAATGATCCCCATGCTTTCCTGTACTGGGCATTGGGATCACAGTGATGGACTTGCAATCTGCAAAAATTCTTTCTAGGTTCCTGCATCCACTTGTTAGTCCAAAAATTATTTCGATGCATAGGAATAACATATCTTTCACTTTCTCTATCAAATTTATTCAGATCGAATATTTCTTCTAACTATGCCCTAGTTTTCAGACTAGGAAAATATCTATCAAACATACCTAGATTCATATTTTTGAAGAAAAAATGTCCACTTATCTTACCTTTATCATAGCACAAAGCTTTAATATCTTACCTCTTTTCCTCAGATTTGGTTCCTTTCTTAGCATAGATCTTCGCAACTCAAGTAGAATACTGTGCACTTCAACAACAAATCTATGCACAGAGCTTTCTCTTTTCTTCAGTTCCTAGCAATCACAGTTTCAAGTCCTGACAACAGAACCATTTGTTGGGACAGGGGTAGACCTAGGGTTCAATGCTTCAACAACGCACCAATAAAACCCTAACTACCGGCCCTTTCAGCAACACTTGCGAAGCAGATGAAGTCTCACTTGAGGTAGAGGCAGGGGGGGTTGCGGGACTTAGTTGTCTACAACCTAGCTGGGACACAGATCTATGATTACTACACTTGACAGAGCACTTAGCCAACAACATGCATTAGTTTATGATTCTCATTTACATCGCATATTAACCTTTATTACAGATCAATGCGGTAACAATCAAGGTTAAGTCCTTAAAACCTCTTAGCACATAGAATTAGCTTAGATCTACCATTCATCATACATAAAGCACTAAGAAACAACATCATATGCATCCATTATATGTTATATCATATCACTAAGTAACTAAGAATATAAACAACATCAACCACATTGCACAAAGCACATCAGAACATAGGATATATGTGGTTCATCCTAGAGTGGGGCTACATCCACCAACTTCCTCTTCTCTTCTTTATTAATCTTCAATATTTCTACATTCTTCAGCTCCTATGCACAAATCCACAAAGAGAAACCCCGCAGAGGACAGGAGATCTGCGCCCAGCCTGCCAGATCCTCCTTCCCAAAATCATGTCAAGGCATAGAGACAACTCCTTATTAGCACAAAGCATCTTACAATTACTTTCACTAAGCCAAAACAACTCAATACAACACTTAGCTAGCCCTTTACATATTCTTGCACGAATCCAACTTGGACCAACCTCGCTCTAAGTCCTCTCTACTTATTTATACATTAAAAAAAGGCCTAAACATGGGTAAACCCATGGTCCAACATCCCATACTCGTTACATAGACCATAAAAGCCCAAAAAGTCCACAAAATAGGTGAGATCTCGCAATATCATCTCTACCTGGGTGCTCCATCTTTGATCAGCCTGTCGAAGTCCCAAAAATGGTCAAACGCGACCAATGTTTCCTCAAAACTTGGTCAAGGGCCAACAAAGCTCAATATGGAGGACCTTCTTGTAGAAAAATAACAATGGATCATTATGGATCATGGTACATGACCTACTAGTACTTAGCTTACTGGTACACAAACTACTAGTATATCGCAAGAATATTCAGAGAAGTTGGATAGAAGAGAAAGGAGTATGATTCGACTCTTCCTGGTTGATTCAGTGTTATTGAATGTGTCAAGAGAATCTACAACCAAGGAACTATGGGAAAATTTGGGGAATTTGTATCAGTCAAAGTCCCTAGTAAACAAGTTGTTTCTTTGAAAGAAGTTGTATCATATTAGAATGGAATATGGAGATTCTATGACAGAGCATCTAAATTCCTTCAATACTCTGGCAAGTCAACTTGGATATGTTAATATTACACGTGTAGAATAAGATACGTGTATTACTTTTTTATGTTCTTTTCCAGACTCATGGGATAATATAGTTGTACCAATTGGTGGTACTACTCAATTTGCATTAAAGTATGAGGATGTGGTTTCATCCTTGTTATCAGAAGAGATGAGGTGGAAAAGAATGGATAGTCATAACACAGTTTCTTTATTTGTAAGAGGTCATCCCAAAGATAGGGATAGAAATAACTCTTCAGGGGGGAGATATAAATATAAAGGTAGATCTAAATCCTCAGAAAACTATTTGAGGAAATGTGGTAAAACTAGGAATTATAAGAAAGATTGCAGGTCTAAGAAAGTTGATAAAGAAAAGGGATCTGATGATTCCTCTTCCATGGAGGTGAAAACCTCCATAGAAGAAGGATGTGATGTTTACTCGACATCTACAGGTACACATGTAGATCATGATGTATGGTTGATTGAATCAGGTGCATCATTTCATATGACTCCTCACAAGAAGTGGTTCAATGAATATGAAACATATGATGGTGGTGATGTCTTCCTAGGAGATGACTCGACAACCAAAATTATGGGACATGGAAGGGTTAAGTTTTTGTTGAAATATGGAAGGACTAGAACTCTCCTTGAAGTTATGCACATCCCAGATCTATCCAGGATCCTAATATCTATAAGTAAGTTGGACGATGAAGGTGTTGATACTTTATTGGGAAAGGGAACTTGCAAGAAGGTCATAGGGGAAATGGTGTTGATGATGGGAGTTTGATGTTGAAATATATACAAGTTGTTGGGAAGAACTTATACTAGTGGGTGTAAAAGTTATGTTGTCCTTGAGTAGAGAAATAAATAAGACAAGATCCATATTGTCCCTGGAAATAATACCATGCTATGGCATCAAAGACTGGGACACATTGGAGAAATGAGCCTTTGAACACTACATGGTAAAGGTATAGTTGAAGGCATGTCTAATTGCACCCTGAATTTTGACTTCTATGAACATTCCATATATGGTAAACATAATCGAGTAAGATTCCCAGATGGTGCTACAAGAGAAAAGGGGATCTTATAGTTGATACACAATGATGTGTTTGGACATGTGCTTCTTCCATCACTAGGAAAATCTACGTATTACGTTTCATTCATAGATGATTTCTCAAGGAACACATGGATTTATTTTTTTAGGAAGAAATATGAGGTATTTGATAAATTTAAAGAGTTTAAGGCTCTGGTAGAAAATTAGACAGAGAAGAAATAAAGGTGTTGACGATAGAAAATGGTGGAGAATTTTGTGGAAACAAATTCAAAGAGTTCTGTAAGAAGTGCAGTATAGCAAGGTAGAAGACTACTCCATACATACCTCAACAAAATGGGGTTGCAAAAAGGATGAATAAGACGTTGGTCGAAAAAATCAAGGAGCATGCTTAGTGGTGTTGGGTTAGGACAATATTTCTGGGTAGAGGTAGTGGGTATTGCATGTTACCTGGTAAATTGATCACCCTCATCAGTGTTGGTGGAAAAAACTCCGCATGAGGTATGGATTGGTAAGAAACCCTCTATTAAACATCTTAGAGTGTTTGGTTGTGATGCTTATGTACATGTTCCAGAGGTAAATATGAGTAAGCTAGATAATGAAGTTGAAAAGTGTATCTTTATTGGTTATAAATATGGTATGAAAGGTTATAAGCTATGGAACTCATAAACTAAGAAGATTGTTTATAGTTGAGATGTTGTTTTTAGAGAGGTTAAATATGTTCCAAAACATGAATTCCTACCATGACAAGAAGAACCTGAGAAAATAGAGTTTGAGTTGGATGATGCAAAATCCAAACCAACTGAAGAAGATGAATAAAAATAAGAAGAACCTCATACTCTAGTATTGAGGAGATCAATGAGGGAAATAACAAAACCAGGAAGGTATAGTCCACCTGATTTTCGTGCTAATTTTGCTTTATCTATCATTGATGATGATCCCAAAACTATCAGGGAAGCAGTGAATTCAGAGGATAGTAAACTATGGAAGAAGCGCATGGTTGAAGAGATGGATGCCTTGGATAAGAATGAGGCATGGGATCTAGTTGAGTTTCCAACTGGAAGATAGACTATTGGAAGAAAATGGGTGTTTAAAAAGAAATTGAATGCAAAAGGAAAAATGGAGAAATACAAAGCTCACTTAGTAGGAAAAGGCTATTCCCAGGTAGAGGGAATTGACTTTGGTGAATTGTTTTCTCCTTTTTCCAAGTTAACTTCTATTGGATTTATTTTATCTGTTATCCTTGCTTTTCATTTTGAAATAGAATAGATGGAAGTGAAGAAAAAATTCCTACATGGGGATCTGGAAGAAGAAATATGCATGAAGCAACTAGAAGGCTTTGTAGTGAAGGAACATAAAGAGCCAATCTGCAAGTTAAATAATTCACTATATGGTATGAAGTAATCACCTAGGAAGTGGCACCAAAAGTCAAGACACATACATCCTTGGACTGGGATTTGTGAGAATTAGGGATGATCACTGTGTATATTCCAAGCAGGTTGGAAATCACTTCATTTATGTAGTTTTGTACGTCGATGACATATTGCTGGTAGGAAATAACATGGTTGTTATTAAGGAGGTGAAATCACAACTATCCTCCAAATTTGACATGAAGGATCTTGATGTTGCTAACTTCATTCCGGGAATGGAGATTAAAAGAGATCATGAAAACATGAAACTCTAGTTGAATCAGATAAAATATGTTGAGATGATATTGCACATGTTTAATATGAAAAAAAGTAAACCGGTTAAGGTTCCTATTCTTGTAGGTGTAAAGTTATCTGTAGATCTGTGTCCCAAGACACAAGAAGATGAAGAGGACATGTCCCATGTTCCATATGTTAGTGTGGTTGGAAGTTTTATGTATGCAATGGTCTATACTAGACCAGACATTGCACATGCAGTTGGAGTTTTGAGAAGATATATGTCAAAACTAGGGAAGGAGCATTGGACAACAATAAAGAGGGTTTTCAGGTATTTGCGTGGCACTTCTATCTATGGATTGTGCTACCAAGGAAGACTAGGATTGTACAGAGTGTTGGACATACATGGGTTTGTTGATGCAAACTAGGTTGGAGATCTAGATCACAAAATATCTACAAGTGCTTATGTGTTTACCTATTTGGAGGAGCAATATGTTGGATGAGAAAAAGATAGGCTGTAATGACACTCTCAATTACAAAAGTTGAATACATGGTAGCCACTCATGCATTCAAGGAAGCAATATGGTTATAGAGATTGTGTTCATGTATTGGGTTGGTACACCAAGCAATAAAGTTAGATTGTGACATTCAGAGTGCAATTTTCTAGCAAAGAACCCAACTTATCATTCAAAGACAAAGCATATTGATGTTCAATATCACTTTGTGAGAGACATGGTTGAAGACAAGAAGGTGTTGCTGGAGAAGATTGACACTTTGAAGAATGTTGTAGATTCATTGACAAAGTCAGTGAGCTTTGAGAATTTCTCCTAACGTAGAGAAACAATGGACATTACTTCCCTGGATTATTGACTATGTAATCCTGTGATCCCTTGTGTTCAAAGAAAAAAACAAGTGGGAGAATGTTGGGTAGGTGTTATATTCTTTACATCTGTGTGTGTAGGCACATCAGATTTGACGATTGTGTTTGACGATCCCATCACATGTTGCTCTTTGTGGGCACGTGCATCATGCACTTTCCTAGGGGGAGAGGGGGGGGAAGATCCCCCCCCCAGTTACACAGAGCCGATGGGGTTCGGGGCAACACCCTAAATTTTGTTTTGGGGCAGTTTTTTCTATTTTTATTGGTTTTCTAAATTAATCCCAGATTAAGGGATTAGGGTTTTGGTAGCTACTAAATACCTAAAATATTGTGTATATGTTGTATTGCGAATGGTTAAATTAATAAAATGAAGAGTTGAGAAGTGTGACACCAAGGAAGACTGGTTTTCTCCCGGTTAAGGGTTTCCAGTGTAAATCTTTGTGTACAATATGTGTGAGCCATTGATTAATTTCTTCTTTTGCTTAGAATCTATATGCATTGCTTTACTTCACAGGTTTAAAACTTACAGTGAGATCTCTCCCCCAAAATTGGAGAGGTCACAGTTGGATTCTCTTGATCTCCTCGGGATTAGACTTCATAATTAAAGAAAAAAAAAATTAAATAATCCACATCGCACTAATTCGATAAAATCACATTCACAATATGCAAAGATAAAATGAAATATTATATATTTCCAACTTAACCGTTATTATTAAATAGTATATTTAAAATGTATTTCCACTCTAACCATCATTACTAAATGATATATTTAACATGTATTAAAATGAGGGTAGTTGTATGTTTAACACCATATATGAAGAAGTGGTAGTTGTGGGTAACTTGAGTGAGTTAAAAAGATGACAAATTATGTTTTTTTTGCAAGATAAAATTCCACTCTAATTAGTTTATTTTTTGAAATTTACATGATTTGAGTTTTCACAAAATAAACTAAACCTTAAAAAAAAAATTTTATGGTCAAGGTTTCCATTAATAAAGTGGAATTATAATTTTTAACAAAAAATTTCTCAAAATTTGAAAAGAATTAAAAAAATAAATAATTAAATTTATTTATTTATTACAATTAAAATTTAACTATAATGATGATGATAATGATGGTGGTGGTTAAAGTAAATTAAGATTAAATATGGTTTACCAAATCTTATGAAAAGTAAGGAATTTCTTGATTTGTTTTAAAATTTTATTCTAAAAGCTTTAAGAGAAATGTTCCTAATTCACCATAGTTTTGATAAGTTAAAATGTTAAAAAAATAAATATTATAACAAATATTTTAAAATCATAATCTTAACCTATACATTAAACTTTAAATTTTAATATAACTTTAAATAAATAATATAATTTTAATATTAAAAGTTTTTTAATTAATACATTATAAATTAAATTACCCATTTAATATATTATATGATATTTATAGAATGAATCTAGAGGGTAAGCTTGTAAGGTTAGCTAAATAGTATAAATTGAGATCGCTTACAAAATTAGCTTAGTGGTATAAAATAAGATCTCTCCCCCAAAAGTATGAAGGACAAAGGTTTAGGTTTAATTCTCTTTATCCATAAAACTGTCTATAATGTATATATATCATGAAAAAGACCATAATCTAATGTTATGAAAAATAATGCTAATATAATATAAAAAACACTGTTTACAATCTATATATATCATGAAAAAGACCATAGTTTAATGTTAAGAAAAAGTAATGCTAATTTAATAAAAAAGATTGATTAAAAATAATAAATTAAATCTCCTACTACATAAGTATATTTAAATAAAAAACAACTCACATTAAAACTATTTAAATTTTCTACCCTGGTCACTATTGCAGGCGTTAAAATCAACTTATAAATATCATGAAAAAGACCATAGTCTAATGTTAAAAAAAAGTAATGCTAATTTAATAAAAAAGATTGATTAAAAATAATAAATTAAATCTCCTACTACATAAGTATATTTAAATAAAAAACAACTCACATTAAAACTATTTAAATTTTCTACCCTGGTCACTATTGCAGGCGTTAAAATCAACTTATAAATATCATGAAAAGGACCATAGTCTAATGTTAAGAAAAAGTAATGCTAATTTAATAAAAAAGATTGATTACAAATAATAAATTAAATCTCCTACTACATAAGTATATTTAAATAAAAAACAACTCCCATTAAAACTATTTAAATTTTCTACACTGGTCACTATTGCAGGGGTTAAAATCAACTTATAAATATCATGAAAAAGATCATAGTCTAATGTTAAGAAAAAGTAATGCTTATTTAATAAAAAAAATTGATTAATAATAATAAATTAAATCTCCTACTACATAATTATATTTAAATAAAAAACAACTCACATTAAAACTATTTAAATTTTCTACCCTGGTCACTATTGCAGGAGTTAAAATCAACTTATAAAGCTTTCATGATAACAACACGCATTAAAACTCTTTAAATTTTCCGGCTTAGTCATTATTTCACGCATTATAATCCACTTATAAGGCTTTCATATAGATAAAATCTTGTCTAGGAAATTAATTTAATGATAGTGACATGAATGAAAAAAATTCCATGTTTCAATTAAAATAATTTATTTAATATTTATTACATCTTGCGATGTTCATGATGACGAAAATAATTTAAATTAAATTAAAAATGGAATGTTTTGATTTACAAATATCACATGAGTCGTGATTCGTTAGTCAAGACTTACGGATTCCAAAGGGAAGAGTCATTGGCGAAGTTTTGGAGTGGAGGTTTTCTCGAGTATCCATAGTAGTGGTTATTATTGCTCAACGTGGAAATTGAACTATCATATATCTGGGTAATTTCCTTTAATAACAAGTATCAGATATGTGGGAACTAGTAATTTCCTTTAATAACTAAGTTGAAGCATATATTTTGCTATAAGGATTAAGAATGACATTGTATCATTGAATCCATACTTTTATAGTAGTAGGGGACCCTCATAGTGGTAGGAGATTCAAGTGTGATTACTCAGTGGATAAATAAGAAATTTGTTTTGACTCATTATAAGTTTGCCTCAATTTTGGTTAAGTTTTTTAAAAGGTCAGGTTTTAAAAAATATTATTTTTTTATTTTTTTTTAGGTTTAAGGAGAGAACAATAGGGTTTTAAAGGAGAATAATAGTGATGTTGTCTCTTGCAAATGAAGCTATTAGATTAAAAATGAAGATATTAAGGTCTAATGGTTCATTAGTCATCCAAATCATACCTTAAGTGATACTTATGCACTCATTGGTAAGTACCACTAACTCAATAAGCCACATGTTAATCACATGCCAATCCCATTATGAAAGAATTGCAATAAATATGATGAGACTTGAACCCCCCTCACACATGCTTAGGCTTGCAAATAATTGGAAATTTGAATGTGAGGTGGTTTTATATACCTGGCGAGGTGGTATTATGGCAATATATTGTGTGGGGTGCAAGAAGGTCCATGGGATGCCTTCTTTCTTCATTAGATGTCATTGGGATTTCACATATGGGTTCTCCAGGTTGGTCTCTTTTTAACAGACCAATGAATTTGAAGTCTGTTAACCTTTTAGTTACACTGTTTGTTATCTCTAAATTAGGGAAGACTCAATCTCTGCAGACCCAATGTGCTTGGAGTTTTGGTTTCTCTAGTATGGTTATTTTAACAAAGGTATTTTGTCTTTGGGTGGACTGTCTCTATGGGAATGTTGTTCCTCTATATGAAAATTCAAAGTATTGTACTCGTATTTTAGTTCCTTGGTTTGGGTATTGCAGTCTCTAGACCATTATCCCTATGTTCTTTGTGTTGGTGCACATGCATAATTTTCCCTCACATGCATATTCATTTTCGCTTGCATGCATGAGCTAGTTCACTCCACTTTGCATGCATGAGCTAGTTCTTCTCCACTTTGCATGCATGAACTAGTTCACTTTGCGTGCATGAACTAATTTACTCTACTTTGCATGCATGAACTAGTTCACTCAACTTTGCATGTAGTTAAGCCTATCATAGTTGCATGACTAATTCTTATATATTGCATTCAATTGCATTGTATTGTAATGGATTATTCATTCATCCTTTGATGATTATTACTCTTTTAAAGGTTGATAAGAATTCAACTGCTATGTTATTCTCTTCTCTTTTATTCTTCTAAATTGCTATTGTATTTCTCTTCTATTAGATTCTAGATCTTTCAGGTGTGCAACAATTTCTACACTATGTTGGTTTGACTCTTTGGTTTTGTTGAATTATCTAGCTATAAGACTTCATTTTAGTGTGGCTCCCTATCTCTATAATAGTACACATGGACTGCAAAGAATTGCAAGGGATTAGGAGAGTTTTAAGAACACATGAGGAAATGATCCAAAGTAACGAGACTTGTATTTTTACTATTACATCTAAGTTGCATGATAATGAACAAAATATAGTTTCTCAAATTGCTTCTATCATGAGTACTTTGGTTCAATTAAAGTAACAAATAGTTATCCTTGAGGTCGAATGTGACATGATAAGGAACCTAGTTGTCAACCTACATAAAGATGCCCAATCCAGAGCATTCAATCAAAAGATGTCTATAAATTAAAGTCATGGAGAACCAAATGAAGAAGACAATATGCATTAGCTCCTCGAGGATATGGAAATAGAGAGACAAGAATCCCTGCCAACCAACATGGTCAGCATTTCAAATATTGACTAAGAAACCATAATCCAAGGGCATCTAAGCCGTCAAAATCACCTAGGGATCGCACTTAGCCTAGGCCACACCAACTCTTAGCATGAATGGATTTTTGGGTGTCTCCTCCCTACTAAACATATCGTAAGGGTATTGAACTCGGGTCGCCTAGAAAACGAAACCCGCAACTTAACTAGTTGAGCTAGTGAGAATTGACCTTGATGTTTTTTTTGAAGGGCATGGTGGTGGGCTTTGATGCACTTATGTGAGCACGGATCACGATACCATTTAATATAGTATTTCTAGGTGCAACCACACGTTCAACCGCTACCTTAAGGTGCCCCCATGGCTCCAGGTTAGACCCTCATGGAAATTGAACCTTGCCCAATGGTGAAAAATTCCTCGTTTTCAACCATTGGATCCAACCCCTTTGGGCGACTTGAATATTATATTTAGCATCATGTGCACATGGAAATTGTATAATAAAACCTTAAAACATTTATTAATATAATTTTAAATTAAAAATCAAATTTCCATAAATTCCTTTTTTTCCACCATTGAATCCGACCCCTTTAAACGACTTAAATATTATATTTAACATCATGTGCACATGAAAATTGTAAAATAAAACCCTAAAACATTTATTAATATAATTTTAAATTAAAAATCAATTTTCCATACAAATGGTGAAAAACTTAGTAAAATTTTAAATTAAAAATCAATTTTCCATGGAAATTGTATAAAACTTGAAACTTTTATTAATACAATATTAAATTAGAAGTCAATTTTCCAACTTTTTCCATGGGAATTGTATAAAACTTGAAACTTTTATTAGTACAATATTAAATTAGAAGTCAATTTTCCAACTTGCAAATATGGGTAGTGATAGACGACCCCACACATCTTTTCATGAAAACAATTATAAAAATACAAAATCCTTGATGCTAATTAGAAGGGTCCGCTTTCCATATTCTCCTTAAGTTAGGTAGTAGGCATCATTATAGAGTTTCCATATTTTCATATGGGGATATTATTAATTAATTTTCATGCTCTCATGTGTTATTTTTAAGGAATATATTATGAACCAATTTTCATTTTTATGAGTTTTTATTTAACATTTTAGGGTAGATATGAGGCATATGGAGGTAGATTTTGTTCACTTATTTATTCAATTAATCAATTAGGTTTATCAACAATATAATTGTGTGCGAGTTTTACTACAACTATTTCATGTTCCATTCTTCATGCATTTTTTTATGACTTAGCTCATGATTTTCAATTCTTAATGTATTTCACTTTTTAATGTTAAAAAAAGCGAAGAATTTTGTATTAAAATATATATATATATATATATATATTTTTTTTTTAACTTTAAAACTATATAAATTGGAAAGGGAAATGAAAAATAATCATTAAATTACAAACAAAAAGGTTTGCTAACCATGTATGAGGATCCCAACACTTAAAAAGTCCTAGTTTTTTGAACAAATACAACTCACAAACTAAAGAAACAGACTTGAATTCAATTACAACCAATAACATCCTAGAAAAGAAAAAGGATGCCAATCTCTAATGCAAATTACAAAAATAAAATATGGTCTCATGCTTAAAATGTTGGCATTATTGATTGTGTATTGTTATTGATGGCAACATGAATCAAACATGAATAGTAATAAAACATAGACAATCATATGTTGTTGAGGTTGATGATAAGGAAGGAACAGAGGAGTCCCTCAAATTACTCGATCATGAATAATATCGCTCAAGAGAAATAACATTACAAATATTGTGTAGAAACCAAAGGGGCGGAGGATGAATATTATCCGTTGATGTAGTTTTTGGGACAATTCAAGACCGTCAGATCGAGGTGGAACCAGAGGCTAGGAGAAATTAAGTCCCAACCAGTAGATCGAGAGCGACAATCCTCATTCGTTGGATCAAGTAGTGGAAGGATAGCATAAGCTTCATGAATTCACTTAAAATTTCTAAGTATGGTTCATTATGGAGGTAACGAAAGTTGGAGGTGCATTTTGATGACACCATAGAAGAGATATGAGTTTGCAAGTCCGAAAGTCTGTGAACCCGTCACATAAAATAATTCTAAATATGGTTCATTATGGAGGTAACAAAAGTTGGGGGTGCATTTTGATGACACCATAGAAGAGATATGAGTCCGCAAGTCCGAAAGTTTGCAAATCCATCACATAAAATAATTCTAAGTATGGTTCATTATGGAGGTTGCAGAAGTTGGGGGTGCATTTTGATGACACCATATAAGACATGTGAGTCTGCAAGTCCTAAATTCCGTGAACCCTTCACATGAAATAATTCTAAGTAAAAGTCCATGTTTAAAATGAATGAGAACCATCAAATCAATGATTGCTTAAATAATAGCCATTGGATATGATAGGAAGATATAAATAACACAGATCATCATATCTAATCAACGATCTAGAAAGCGACATGTGGCACATTTCGGAAGGTGACACATGTCAAGGCTCATTTGGCATATAAGGTATACAAAAGTCACGAATCAAGGTGACACATGACAACCACTCAAACAATGCTACGCCAACAGATACACATCATCATGTACATGTGGGATTCAGTTCATTGGAAGTGTTAAATGAATATCTAGAATCTCGTTAGCCGCCAGATCCAAGAGAGTGAAATCTCAGCCATTGTATTAAGCCAGTGGAAGGATTAAGCGGGAGGTGTTAACTGACAGTAAGTAGTCATCGGCACCTTATGACCACTTTGGTAGGTACAACTTTGGGGGAGTTGATCAACATTGGAGTTGTAATATCCTGGAGTCTCGGAGTACTAAATTTCTGTAGTTCTGAAGTCTTGAAATCCCACCAACTATCAGATCGAGGGAAGAACTTTGGGAGCAATGTGAGTCATTAGTTCACGTATCCTAGAGCCATGGTCTAGGAGGGAGACATGTGGTAAAAGAAAAATTTGAAACATGGCCCAATCAACTGGTGACAAGCGTTAAGGTCCATTTGGTACATAAGGTCTGTGAAAGTCATGAATTAGGGTGACACGTGACACACATATTATGGGTCAACGTCAACCTAGGTGATGTCAGCATACCACAACACTACAGGATTACAACCTCTGGGGATGTCCAACTTATCCTACCAACAAAAAATCCTAAAGCATTGAAGGTTGAAGTTGCAAAATAAACATTGGTCATTGATCTAAGATCCTCAAAAATATTTCTCAACCGTTTGATGGAGTACAATGGAAGAATAGAGAAAGGATTAATATCAAACGATAGCATCTGTTTACCCACTTTTGATGACCACTTTGGTAGGTCAAACTATGGAAGAATGCAAGGATTGGAAAGGCCAGAATCCCGAAGGCCGAAGTACTGGAGGAATTGGTTCCAACACTGGTCACGTGATAAGGTAAAGAAGATAATAAAGAGCACAAAGGGCCTAGAAAACCCCCAAGACATTTGAATATGGTCCGATGTAGAAGAATAAGGGTAGAAAGAGAAAGCGCTAATAGAACAATACTTGGAATGGATAAGCCTATGGTTTCAATCCCACGGTAAAAAGGGGAAGTGAATTGAAGGAAGCACCTATCTATAGAATTTGAATCCATAAATCAATGATCCTGATTAAATCACATACATGGATAAGTGCATGGATATATCCACCAGTCGCATGCAGAGGAGAAAAGGTTTAGTGCCTTTAGATTTGGTGCTTAAGAACTGTTACTCCCATATAGGCTGTTAGAACTCTGTATCAGGGACAAATTTAAGCTCGAATGCACTGTATAGGTCCTTGGACATATCATTATGGGTTTGATGTGCAGTGAGTCAAAGAAGAACCAAGTTCACCCAATAAACTTAAAGGATAATAGTAAAAAAAGAAATTTGTTATTAAAATAATATAATTGTTAAATAAATGAAAGGGTGCAATGGTTCATGTCAAAAGACACAATGATTCAATCCTATACCTATTGATATTCTATATAAACCGGAAGTTGTGGTGAAT